>JABXOJ010000051.1:0-98919 GCA_014529505.1 Cryptosporidium felis
AGACATGCATGGCTTAATCTTTGAGACAAGCATATGACTACTGGCAGGATCAACCAGGTTGCTACCATCTCCGCGGGGGTCTTCAGCAGTGCCCACCACCCCACCCGACGCAAAAACACGTCCCCTCCGAGGGACATGGAGAGCACAGAGTGGGGGAGGGGGGACGGAGAAAGCCCCGGGGGTGCGAAACGAGTGTTCGAATACATTCATGGCGGTGTATAGGGCAGGGGGAGTCAAAACACGGACAAACGTGAGATCCACACCTCCACGACGTCACCCAGAAACCACCCCCCCAGCCATTCAGCAGAACGGCGGGGGTGGGTAGATAGGGCGGCGGGACAGGAGCGAGCGCAGAGGGGAAAACACGCAGGCCGGAAAGACCAGCACAGTGCCTCGGAAAACATCGCCACCCGCCCCGTACGGGTTTTGCAAGCGACTTAACCACAGCGCTTTCCAGTCGGGGGAGAAAATGGATCCCAAGATCCCCAACGAGCTATTTAAGAATGTAAAGAGTGATGAACCCTACATTGGAATGCACCAAAGCTGCAATGAATATACGCAGAGACGATAAGGGCCGGAGGAACGCAAAAGTCCGAAATCCCGGCAGCAGACGAGACCTTGTGGAGTTTCCCGACACAACGGGACCACCTCCCCTTCAGCACACGTCCGGGACAGGAAGATTCGGAATTGCCTCCAGGACCCCTACGAAACAGCTCCAAATACAACTATAGCTTCGAAGCAAACCAACCCTGTACGCCTCAGAAACCACGACAAAAGTCCACGTAAGTTAATAACCCTTCTTTTTCCTCAAACCAAGAGGTCGAGAAGGCCCAACAACCCCTTTTCCTCACGCACTCAAACACAACCACTACGAAAATACCGCACATGAAAATACGCGAGGTTGACTACTGTCAACTCGAGAAGGCGATCCCTGAGCAGTAAAAAAGAGCGGCAATGCCAAGACGAGAAAAGGACGCGGAAATGTCGAGAACCGGGTCATACGTTCGAATGTCAAAACACGAGAAGAGTACGAAGATCGTAAGAATACAAACAACCTCTTCAAAAAACCGTTGTGACGTGAAGTCCACAAAACCTCACAAGAAGGCACTAGAAGCCCCTCTTGCCTGGGACCCGTCAACTTACTCACGGAATGGACGCGATTAGACGAGAGGTAAGAGGTAAAAAAGAACGAAAACCCTCTCTTCTCCCCCGGAAACCTTCCCGGGACCTCGGGATCAAAACCGAGAAAAAGTTTTTCAGAGAGACCATCCTTTTCTACCCAACTCTCCCGGACGCGTTCACATCAAAAATGTGAATGGGATCCAACCAAACGCCTTTTCAAATCGAAATAGACATTAGCAAAATCACAATAACTGTCAACTACCACGCGAGATCGGAAATCTCCAGGTTGAAAATCCTGAATCCTGGAAAACTTTTTTGCCGCACAAATATTTTCTAAAGACATTTTAGATTTCTGTCTACAATAAATTTGACAGAAAAGCCCGGATAAATTCCTCGTCTAAATTATTGTAGACAAAAAAAACGCCCCCACTTAGTTGTTATAATGTTATTAGCTCGTACTGGAGAGTATCCGGTACTATTAATACCGCGAATTAATATAAAAAATAGATATAAACTTAATTTTTAAATATAGATCGTAAAATTATGGAAAGATCTTAATGACTTTGGATGTCAAACTTGAATAACATAGCATTGCAATTGGTCCAAATACTTAACCAACATACCAGTGATGGTGGGCCACAGGGTCTTTTACAAGCTAATCAGAATGACCCTACAAGCAAACTTTTACTTGAACAGTATAATAATTACCTTTTATCCTACCTTTCGAGGCCTGGAGGAGAACAAATTCTGAATAACCTGTCTAATCAAGCGTCAACTTCGATTGATCAGACTTTTGCAACGTATCAAAATAATGCAACTCTCCCAATTAATTCAAATTTAGTATTCGACCAAACTGAAGATAGAAAAGCGATTGCTCCTTGTATTAATCAAGACCAAATGGTTTCTAAACAGAGTGTTGATGCAACTAGCTTTAACCCAGTGATGAAACCTACGCAAATACTTCTTGCTCTTCAACAGAACCAATCTCCGTTGGTAGGCCTACAAGCCGCCCCTTTAGATGCCACAAGGTCCCAAGTCTCCAACTCCTCACCTCAGCAAGTTGTTCCACTTAATGTTTTGAATCCCACGAACCTAAATGGTTGGGCTGAAACTGCCCTATCGTCCTTACTGGACAAGCCAGATATGCTCATGAACCTAATGCGTCTTGGTGCCGCTAGTATTATGGCTTCTTATTATGGTCAGGCACATACTCCCACAGCAGCAAATGTTTTGCAGCAAGGCTCACCTTTTATCTACAATATGGGTCTTTCACCAAAACAGACCGAAACTCCATGTATTAGCAGTGCAAACCCGTTGGAAATGAGTACCTCGTCTATGGCCTATACGCCGGTAAAGTCACCTTCAGAAGTAATGGAACACCAAACCCCGGTATTTACACCCAATACATGCCAACAGTTCTCGGATGAATTAGTTTTTTACAATTTTTTAGAGCAAAGTAGAAAGCTCTCAAGCGATATTAAGAGTCAAAATAACGAAAAAAAGAACACGTCTACAAACAAAAGTAATGGGTCTTCAATAAGAAAAAGTTGTGCAGGGAGGCCACGCTTAGATCGCTCTGATTGGTGTTGTAGCCTCTGTAGGTGTATTGAAACTGCGCAATGGAGATACCTTAGAAACAATATGGAGAACAATCAAAATAATATTTGCCATCGCGGTAAAATCCTGGTGTGTAACGCTTGCTATTTAAGAGTGTCTAAGGAAAACAAGATTAGACAAAAAATAAATACCTATCAAATAGAAGGAAACGTGAAATTAGACGATACTTAGAATTGAATTAGCCACTTTTGCTTAATTGAGGAGATCCTGTGTGCATTGCACACCTTAATATTACGTACTAAATTCATACTTTCGAAACTACTATTTTTCTTCCGCTTCTTACATACTTTAAAACAATGAGCCAACTGTTTCTTTGTGATTGCTGCGGCGAACAACCCAGGTGTATTATTGATCAGAGTGAAGTGGAGATAGTGCGCCCGACACATAATATCGTTGAAGCTCAGCGTAAAATGGGTTATCTTCCTGTGAGTACATCCAGCCCAATGTCATCGAGGAATCAGACCCCAAGGTCAGTTTTCTCGTCATATTTTCCCTCTCCAAGAGAAAAAAGAACTTAATTAGTCTTCGAACAAATTATATTGTTCCATACTAAATTAGCCAATAGATCCTGCCAGATTTTCTCCCCACAATGATTGTAAACTTGACAAAAAAAAAATCAAATTGATAAATATTTACGTAGTTAAAATAAAGTATATTCTGGAAATTATGGTAAGTGAGGTTCCACTTGAATTACAATTTCCAGACGTGGTTGTTTCGAGAATTGCCAATTCTGCGGTTAGTCAGAATGCCAAACTGTCAAAGGGCGCATTGAAAGCGATAAACAGATGTTCCACACTATTTTCCATATACCTAGCTTCTCTTTCAGCATCTTCAAAGAATAGTAAAAAGTCCCTGGTTCAAGACGAAGACGTGAGGTCTGCAATAAAATTTATTAATTCATTAGGATAATGCTAACTCCAAAATACTACCTGATAAAGCCTGTATTTGTCAACCTAATTGATTTACTTTTCAATCTTTAAATTTTGCTTTTGGTGACTAAACTACGCATAATTAGCTTGCTTAATACCAATATCCTGATGAGCTGGATACAATATTTCATCGGAAAATTCTACATTGGTAGACAAGCGAAATAAACAGTAGATCAGATTTCAATATTTAAATGTGCTTTACTGTTCGATTCGTCCTATCATTTACCTACTGGTTTTATATATCTGGGACGTTATTTCCCTTTCCCTATTTTTATGTTCATTGAAATCAAGTATTGCAAAATTGAGTTATCAGTTGGAGTAGGTTAATTGAAGTTCTTGGAATAGTTTAAAAAACTATCTTCTTAGTAGAAACCCATAATACTGACTCTGCATCCCACTATTTGGATTGGATGCTTTACTTCCAAATACAATCTCAAAATTGTTGATTATCAAAGGGTGTGAGTTCCTATTTAACTTAACCTTAAAATCGCCAAATAACGCACCCAAACGCATAATCTGTGAAAATTCAGACTCGCAATCCTCAAGTTTTGGTTTCTCATAACTGCAATACTTCAAGTTATAAGCCAAGTCATTACTTGGTAAATCCCGGTTAAATGCCATATCAAATACCCATTAAAGCGAATTTTCAAAGATTGAAAAACTCCTAAATACTACAATTGCAAAAAAGAAATTGAGATTTCTTTACTGAGGTTAATCTATACTTAAGGCTATTTCTAATGCAATTTTCACAAATGTGATTAAGAAAACTGTGTGGTACGACTATTTTAAGAGAGCTGATTTTACATTCAGCCTTTAATTGTATATTGAATATAATATTCTGATTATTTTACCCTTTATCAAACCGAAATGAATTTTTTTTAAGACTGATTTTACAACTTTAAATCATTCCGGGTCCCTCAGAATGACTAATAGGGGGTGGGGGGGCAGCTTTGGCTATAAAATGAAATTGCACTGAATCAATTGAATTTTAATTGTATGGTAGGATATTTTTTAATTTCAGGTAGAAATCTTTATCATGGGGGCTTCAATTTGCTTCAACTTTTCAACTGAAAGGTTGATGCAAAAAATTTGCCGTAAAACAGCTCTAATTACTCAAACAAAAGAAAGTTTTAACAAAAAATCAGATAAATTTACAACTAATGCAATCAGTTACAACAAAAAAAAGGCTAATATTTTGGTTGGCATCATTAAAAGAGAGCTTTCAAATACAGAAAATAATATTGAAAGACGTTATTTATATTTGTGTTTACTTGATAAATTAGTTATTAAAAATTCCCTATTTTTAAAACTATCGTTTCAAAACGAGTTGGTTTCTTATGTTATTTTACTTTCTGAGTCAATAAATAAAAATGAGCAATATAAATATTTTGAAGAAGATGATACTTTACTTATCAGTAACCTTGCTTTTTCTTGTTTAAATAAATGGTACGAAAAATACTCAAATCTGGAAGACGAATCAATCCGACAGATTAAAGAGTATAAATTTAATTATATTAATACTGTTTCTAACTACTCACTTGAAAATGAAGACTCGCAAAATAATATAATTGCAAATAGTCCGCGTAATATTTGTGAAAGTGATCACTCAATACCTGATAATATAGATCAAATAAATGTAGGCATTAAATCAGAAAAAAATTCCTCAGAAACAAATTTGAATGCTCACACTGCTCTTTTTGATTTTAAATCTATTGAAATCCAGGTTGATCAACCCACTGTAAACAAAGAAGTTGTTATTCCATGTAAAACAGTTTTGTGTTCGATTGATGGAACTTCAAATATGAAGAAAAGTACAGATTATAATGATGAACTTACTAATGATTCTCAAGATAGAATCGAAATCGAAAATGAACAAGAAGTAGTCGTTCCAAATAATGACGAACTCCATTGCAAAACAGACCTTATAAAGAAAATATCAAAATTAACTGATGAAATCGAAACTATCAAAGATCAATACAATGCACTGAAGGAAAAATATCTGCTCCTAATTCAAAAAAATGACTATTTGGAATCCAGACTTGAATATTATGAAGATTTCAATATGTATTCTAATACTAAATTACAAAGTGAAAAAAAAGAAAAAACAAGATTTGATCTATTTAAAAAGATTCCTGAGTTACCCAATATTAACAAATCTTTTGTTTCCAACTTTAAGCAACTCATTTCCGGAAATGACTGGGTTTTATTTGAAAATAATTTGATTCAGATTGGTGTAAAAAGTCATTATTCCGGAAATATGGGGGAAATAAGTATCTATATTGGAAACAAGCTGCCAACAAGATTAGAAGATTTTGTGACCAAGATAAACCACTGGAATATATGTCCCAAGACTCTGTTAATTACAAGAAATGATAAAAATCTCCCCCCCGATTATATCGCAGGTAAACAACAGATTTGCTTGAATTATTCAATTGAATGTCGTGATATCTTTTTTGGTATTCCAACCATTCAAATTAACTTCTTGTTGACTGACAACTTTCCGAAGACTATAGAACTACCACTACCAATCGTATTATGCAAATTTTCGTTTAGAATAGAGTTAGAAGTAGAGTCTATTATAGATCTATGGCACTCGGATATTTTCCTTTTGTCTCAAGCATCATTACAACTCGAGTTTAAATCCCGCCCAAACTCTGTTTCAGAAATAATTGACAAGTGCAAACTTGGAGAATCATTCAGCTTAATAATTGGCGATGAAGAGACCCGAGAAAAAAGAATTTATTTAATTGGTAATATTTTATCCCACTATGTAATTATCCAAATAAACGAGGCTACGCAAACTTGCTATAATATACGTGTAAGGTCTGATTCCGGGATTCTTTCAAACTCTATCCTGTCGATAATTATGTTCCAAGTAAAAGATGATGTTTTTTTAACTTGACGCCAATAGACTGAATACGTTGCAATGCACCCCCACCCCCACCCCCACCTAAAGAGGTGGGATGCGGCGCCACATGTAAATGTGGCTAATAAAGCATGTATTTGGATATAGTTCATGAATACTTGTTTTTTTTTCAAGAGGTCGTTCCAACACAGTTTATTGATGTCGTTAAGTCTAGATAGGGTTGTTGATCTATTGAGACCCTTTGTGATCAGTGGCTTAAGTAATTAAGAATGGAAGGAAAATGTGTTCTCCATGGACTAAATAGATATAAGACATTATGTGAGATAGGAGAAGGCGCATTTGGAGTGGTTTTCAAATGTAAAGACCTTATTACAAATGAAGTTGTTGCACTAAAAGAATTTAAAACCTTGTTTTCTGACGAAAATGAAAACCTTTACTCAACAAAGAATTCCGTAAAAAGGAAGCACATGGCGATCACACATAATAAAATATTGAGAGAAATCGCAACTCTAAGAAGGTTGCATGGTCAGAAGAATATAATTCAATTAAAGGATTTCTTTCTTCACGAAAACCGTTACTATCTCTCTCTGGAATATTTTCCGCAGACTCTACTTCAATATTTGGAAAAATTCCCAAAAGGATTGCCCATCGAAGTAATTAAGATATGTATCTATCAACTGTTGATTGCACTGGAGAAGTGTCATTCAATGGGAATCATCCATCGTGATGTCAAACCTGAGAATATTTTGATTAAAGAAGGAGGTGCTGATTCGGACATCGATTTAAAACTTTGTGACTTTGGATTTGCAAGATTCATCAATCAAAACAAAAGTCATCCCAACCAGATGACAGAAGCTTCAAGTAAGAAGTCAACAGATAATATATATACTTCAAATCGTCCATTGACAAGTTATGTTTCCACAAGATGGTATAGAGCTCCGGAACTGTTAGTAAAAAGTACAGAATACGGTTCAGGAATAGATCTGTGGGCAGTTGGCTGCATAATGGCAGAATTGATTGATGGAGAACCACTTTTCCCGGGGACGAGCGATGTAGACCAGTTGTACCTAATTAGAAATTCCATAGGAAGATTGGATGATAGACTGCAAGAAATACTTGAGTCTGACAAGAAGTTCTATGAAGAATATAAGAGACATATTTGCAATGGATTTTTGTCGGGATCAAACTCGAGGTATAATCTCGACCAGAACAAAAGTAGCGGGGTCATTCCTCCGTACCGGATAATGTCACTTAGGGAACGTTATGGAAGAAAGATAGATTCTGAATCACTTGATTTATTGGAACAATTACTGACAATCAATCCACTTATGCGACCTAACTGTAAGGTATTGCTATTACACCCGTTTTTTCTTTCAGTAACTCAACTTGAAAATCCAACTTGTGAATCGTCCTTCTCTTCATTGGAAGTCAATGAAATGGACCATACTTCCTATAAATCTCCTGTCCAGAATCAAATGAAAGATTTTGACTTAAAACCTTACCAAACTAACAATAGAACTGAAGAAACTGATCCGAGCTCCAGAAGTTTGGATGGTTCTCATAATCGAACTTATGTATGCGTTTCTAATGATGAAAAGACGACCGCTCCCTCTACTCCGGACGATATTGCGACCCCCGTGTCATATAAAAGTATAATTAACATCTCAAAAACGTGCCATGATAAAATTTCCATACCAAAGTTCCCACATCTGATGCCTCCACCTCCCCCTCCGAAGAAATATCGATGAAATGCCACGTTTTACAATAACTAGGTATTAGATTATTATTTATAATCGAATGACTTGAATTAAAATAATTAGTAGGTAGAGACTATAAATACAAGGTTTTTATACATCATTAACTTTTTACCCTTATAAATTGTTCCCGCTATGAGAAAATTTTTTACTTTGCAATGAAATATTGCACTTATTTATGGTTGTTCAATTGGGTTTGATAGGTAATAATTCTTATGAAGTCTAGAAACAGGTTTCAGAAGAACAAACTTTCCATTGAAATTGAACCTCCAAAAGAAATTGAAGAAGATCACAGAGACTTTCTATTGAAAGAATGCAAATGGATGTATGATTGCTTTGTTGATGAACATAAATGGAAAGTTAAATCATTTAAATCAGTAGCACAATTTGCTGTTAGATATCTTCAAACCAAAGACCAGCGTTTGAGAAAACGCAAAGAGGAAGAAGACAAACGTCTTAAACTTATCTCGAAGAATATCTCATTTATCATTAATAAATTCTGGTGTAACATCTCCAAAATTGTTAGACGCAGGAAGATAGGTGAACTAAACAAACTTCTGAGAATAAAACAATTTGAAAAGCTTGATAAACTGGTTTCTGAGACAGAAAACTACTACTATGGGGTGGCAAATGAACCTATAGTCCATAATACCCCACAAGATGCTGCCAATACTGCAAGTAATCCTGAAAAAGTTATAAATGATACAAGTGATAGCGATGTCGATATGTGCGAATGGGAACTTGTTGAAGAAGATGACAATAAATATGACCTGGAAATGGAATCTGACGACAACGACGAAATTGTCACAGAAATACAAGAACTTAATGAAGATGCGAATTTGAACTTGGAGGAGTTATACCTAAAGTATTATGGTACGAACCATGGACCTGGAAATGATGGTGATAATAGTACCAAAAATAGTATCGAAAATAGCTCGAAAAACGACGGCCTATTACAAGAAAGTGAACAAATTGAAAGTGACCAGAGTAACGACTACATTCCTCATATTAGTGACGAAGATGAAATCGAAGCCGAGAAAGAAATGAGCGATGCAGATAAGGAGGACTGTTCCAATTGGGAAGAAGAATGTAATGCATTGGAGGCCGAAGCAAAACTTCCACTTGAAGAGCTCATTTCAAGACTGAAGCAAGGAGACAGTGCTGGGGAAAATGAGTCAGAGAACAATAGAAATAGTGATATAGAGATCAAACCTCTTGATTCGAAACCAGTACCTTCAATAAAAACCCCATTTTTATTACGACTAAATATGCGTGAATATCAACATGCCGGACTCGAATGGCTAGTTAGACTATATAGCAGAGGTTTAAATGGGATTCTTGCTGATGAAATGGGCCTTGGAAAAACTATTCAAACAATATCATTGCTTGCGTATCTTGCTTGTTACTTAGGAAATTGGGGCCCTCATCTTATAGTAGTTCCTACGAGTGTAATGTTGAATTGGGAAATTGAATTCAAAAGATGGCTTCCAAGCTTTAAAGTGCTCACATATTTTGGAAGTTCAAAGGAGAGACAAAAAAAGAGGATGGGTTG
Source organism: Cryptosporidium felis (assembly GCA_014529505.1). Classification (NCBI taxonomy): domain Eukaryota; phylum Apicomplexa; class Conoidasida; order Eucoccidiorida; family Cryptosporidiidae; genus Cryptosporidium; species Cryptosporidium felis. Next base: position 9,841 of record JABXOJ010000051.1, read on the forward strand.
GAACGACCCAAATGCCTTCAACGTTTGCATCGCATCATATACATTAATATTGCAAGATGCGCACATTTTCAAAAGAAAGCAATGGAAATATTTAATTTTAGACGAGGCACAAAATATTAAAAATTTTAGATCTCAAAAATGGCAGGTAATGCTATCATTTAACACCGAAAGAAGACTCTTGTTAACAGGAACGCCTTTGCAAAATAATTTAATGGAGCTGTGGTCATTACTACATTTTCTAATGCCACACATTTTTACCTCCCACCATGACTTTAAAACATGGTTTTCGGATCCTCTTACATCTGCAATTGAAAACCAGCAGGTTGAGAACGAGAGAAACCTACTAAAAAGGCTTCATTCCGTTCTGAGACCTTTTTTGCTACGAAGGCTAAAAAAAGATGTAGAGAAGGAAATGCCATCCAAGATAGAGCATGTTGTAAAATGCCCTTTAAGTAAGCGTCAGAAGGAACTTTATGATGAATTCCTAGAGAGTAAATCCACTCAGAATACAATTGCTGGAGGTGATTACATTGGATTGATGAACATACTGATGCAGTTAAGAAAGGTTTGCAATCACCCAGACCTATTTGAACCCAGATTAATCAAAACACCTATTTTTGAAAGGTCGTTAATGGTTGAATACTCATTTAATTCCTTGGTTGTTTTTCCCAATATCAGTGTAACATCTACATCTGGTATTCCAACTCTCGGAAAAAATATTAGTACAAATAACAGATTATTTGTCGGGAAAAATACCGAGACTCAAACTAACAGAACATTATTTGATAAAATGACAAATAATAGGTTTATTAACCTTCCGAATTTGTTTTTATTACATAATGAGATCTTTTTCAGTAGAATTCAACATCAGTCTCAAAATGAATTGAAATTCGAAGCCTGGTTAGATATTTATGAAGAGAAGGATTCATCATTTGACTCACTTCTAAACTCTAACTTTACATTTGTTGGTCACTTGCCAGATATCGATCACTTTATTAGATTAAACCTCAATAGTATCGGATTTTCCAATGGAAGACACCCACTAATTGGTATTGAATCCGAATATAAAGGATTGAATCGTAATCGAAATATTCAATCAACTTTAACTGAACTTTCAAGAAACAAGGTGAAATCCAAAACGAATATTACAAAACCATTAAGTGACTTTGATTCTACTCATTCTCTTTACAAGGACTGTGAAAAAAAATTGATTCCCGAATGGAAACCTTCATGTAACTATTATTACCTGCAGGATGAGTCAATTCAGGAGTTCCACGACAACCACAAGAATTGCAGTTACACACTTAAGCAGCATCCCCAATCATTAACTCCGATAAATGTAATATATGGAAAAGACTTGAGAGATTTTATCAAAAATGAATTTCAAAATGTAGTATCTAATAAACAAGCAGGCAACAAAGAAATTATCTTTTCTTCTTTCCCAAGATTCACCTTAAATTCGAATGGCTTTCAAAATATTGTTGCCCAAACTTTCATTTTTCCTTTATATTTTAAATCATTGTACAGAAGACACTCTACTTTAATTAACCCAATTACAAAAATATCAAATGATTTACTGTTTGTGAAACCAGACTTTTCCTGCCAGTTTCACATATTAAAACAATTTACCATTTTACTTGAAAAAAAGGTTGAATCCACGAATGACAGCATTTCAATGACCGGGAAATACTCAATATTAAAAAATGAGGTTTACTATAAATCCTATATCACACCAGAAGTTAAGGAGTTAATTCATCTCTTCCACGAACAAATCCACAAGATTACTTTTCTTCAAAAGTGTCTTATTCCGCCTAGGCGTATAATTGAAGACGACTGCGGGAAGTTTCAAGTACTATCAAATTTATTACACAAGCTATATAATAAGGGCCATAGATGTATTATTTTCACACAGATGAGCAAAATGCTGGATGTTTTGGAATCCTTCATTAACTTTAGAGGTTATAATTATCTCAGATTGGATGGGAGCACAAAAGTAGACGATAGGCAAAAACTAGTTAATAGATTCAACAGAGACCAACGCATCTATTTATTTATATCCTCCACTAGGTCAGGTGGGGTTGGTCTAAACTTAACTGGAGCGGATACAGTTATTTTCTACGACTCTGACTGGAACCCTGCAATGGACAGACAAGCAATGGATCGTTGCCACCGAATTGGTCAGACAAGAGATGTGAATATTTATAGACTGATATCAGAATGGACAATTGAAGAGAGCATATTCAGGAAACAACTCCAGAAAAGGCTTTTGGATGATGTAGTTGTAGATCAAGGACACTTCACTGCAGAATTTATTACAAAGGGTGATATCCAAAAAATGGTTGGATCGAGAAACCAATATATGCTGAGCTCTGGAAGTGATGATATATACAAAACGAGAATACTTCATGAAGGCTTATCTTCTTCAAACCAAAATGATTCAATTAGCAAAAACGATCCAAATAGGAAGGAATTTGAGGAGGTCTTAGCCGCTATTGAGGATGTAGACGATGTTTCAGCTTTGAAGAAATCATCGAAGGAACTTGCAGCAGAAAATGATAACTTCAATAACGAATTTGAAGATAAACTAAAGGTAATATCCCAAAATACATCTCAGTCAGAGAAAAATGAAATTGATCAATCAATACAAGTTGAATGTGACCCAAACTCCACACTATGTAATTTGCTGAAATACTGCATAGAGTTTTTCGACAAAGTTTCAGTTCCTCCGGAGATCCAAAAAGAAATTGAACTTTTAGAATTTCAGATAAATAATGTCGACTATTCAAGCTCAAATGAAGAACAAGATTCGGATAGTTCACGGGACGAAACATCATATAGTGAAAAGTCTGACTCCGGAGAAGAAAATGAAACTATGACTATGACTACAGAGTAGTACTTATATTGAGCGTACAATTTTGTCCTTAGCATTTCTACTTAATACAGGAAGGTTAATTTTATCGACAATCTTAAACATTGAATTTTACTTAGTATTACCGCCAAAAATGTTTGTATAACCCGTATATTTTCTATTTTATTTCAAATTGAAAAATGAACAAAAGGCCAAGAGAAGCAACTCTTTGGAGTGAATATTCTTCGATCCCTCTCTCGAATATTGAAATCTCAAATGACGACATTAAGCAGGGGTGTATCGAATTCCGGAAGGAATTGACAGAACAAGTAACCATTCACTTAAGAGAGCGCATACCGAGTAAGATTGTGGAACTCAATCGAAAAATGAAAATTTCTACGACCCCCGGAAATGTTTTGACCTCAGAGGGGCTAAATCAAACGATTATCAATACTAAAGATGGGAATATCCCGTCGAACTTACAAATCAAAGAACTCGTTTCATATGTTAAGCAAGAAGTTAGTGAGCTAATAGAAATGGTTAGCTCAATTAAATTATGGGTTCAACTTAACATTCCCCAAATTCAGGATGGTAATAACTTCGGGGTTGGTATTCAAGAAGAGTCCATTCAAGAGCTAAGTAGAGTTGAAGATGCGACATTTTCATTGTACGAAAGTGTATGCAAATACTATTCTGAAAGAGGGAGACTCTCTTCAAAAGTGCTCAAACATCCAGGTGTTGAAGACTATATTGAAGCAATTAGAGAATTGGATGAGAGGTATTGGGTTTCATTACGATGTTCAATAGCTGATATGAGAAATAACTATGCTTGGTTGCATGACCTTTTAACAAAAAATTGGGGAAAATTGAGCAAGCCTCGTAATTCGGAAGGTTCAAACATGGTTTATTAATTCGGTTAATGTTTCTAGATGCCAGTATTCTCCAGTAATCCTAACACATTTAATTTGCTAATTAAACACTATTTGTTAAATTCTATTTTTATTTCCGATCTTTTTTCATTTTGACGCCAAAAAGTGTCTAATCTCAAACTGCGCATTAGTAATAAATTATTAGAACTTTTAAAATTGAAAATTTTGCTTTAAAAGCTCTAAATAAAGACAAAAGTCTTAGGTATTTGTTTTTTTGTAAAAATGTCTAATATGACCACAAGCAAAAGTAATCTGTTTCACGAACTAATTAATAGGAAGGAGTGCTTAAAACGTGAAATGGCAGCAACATATAATCCATCTGAAGTAGAGTCGCACTGGGACTCAATTTGGAGTGATTCCCAAATGTATACCCCAGATTTTGAAACCGCGAAGAAAATGTCTCCTGAAGATAAATTTGTCATAGCTCTTCCTCCTCCTAATGTTACCGGGAAGCTGCATTTAGGTCATACTTTGACCGTAGCAATACAAGATAGTCTGTGTCGCTACAATAGATTAATTGGAAAAGAAGTACTTTGGATCCCGGGGACCGATCACGCCGGAATTGCAACTCAATCGGTTGTAGAAAGAATTATCCAAAAGACTGAGAATAAGACACGCCATGACTATGGAAGAGACGAGTTCCTCAAAAAAATTTGGGAATGGAAAGAAAGACACGGTTCCGCCATCTGTAGTCAATTTCGTAGACTCGGATGTTCCCTTGACTGGTCAAGGGAATTTTTTACAATGGACGAAAATATGTCAAGAGCAGTAAACAGAGCCTTCATAAATTTGTTTAATCAAGGCTACATTTTTAGAAAGACTAGACTAGTATCCTGGTGCTCATACCTCAGAACTGCGCTCTCGGATATTGAAGTTGAAACGATGGAAATTGACAAACCTTCCAGAATTAGAATCCCTGGATACGAAAAGACTGTTGAGATTGGAGTATTATGGCATTTTTCATATCCAATAAAACACCAGAACCAAACTCATGAATGGCACTTTTTACCAGAAAACGTTGAAAATATTCAAAAAATAACTGTTGCAACCACAAGGATAGAGACAATGCTTGGAGATGTTGCAATTGCAGTTAATCCTAATGACAGTAGATACAAAGATTTAGTCGGTAAATTCTGCCTTCACCCTTTTGTAAAGGAACGTAAAATTATTATTATTGCGGATGAACACGTAGATCCAGAATTCGGAACAGGATGCGTAAAGATTACCCCCGCGCATGATAAGAATGACTTTGAAATAGCTTCAAGATATAATGAGGCTCATAAGAACGATACTATGTTTGAAAAACTTGATTTTATCTCTGTTTTCACGAATGAAGGAAATATTTGTTCTGGTTATGGTGTATTTTCAGGTCTACACCGTTTTGGATGTAGGGAAATTATTGAGAAAGAATTAGATAAATTGAAGCTTCTCGTTGAAAAAACTCCAAATACGAAAGCAATGCAAGTACCAATTTGTTCAAGATCTAATGATATCGTGGAGCTGATGTTAGTCCCACAGTGGTGGATGGACTGTAGTGAATTCGCGAAAAAAGCATGTTTAGCAGTAAAAAATCGAGAACTTACTATTGAGCCGAAGTTTCATGAGCAGACTTGGTTTTACTGGCTTGAAAATATTCAAGATTGGTGTATTTCTAGACAACTTTGGTGGGGCCACAGGATACCCGCATATAAAATCACCTTTAAGGATTCCATATATAAAGAAGAAATGTGGGTTGCTGCGGAAGATCGGGAGACAGCCATAAAAGAAACTATTCGGAAGTACAATACAAATGAGGATGAGTTTTCTCTTGAACAGGACAATGACGTGCTTGATACATGGTTTTCATCAGGTCTAATTCCTTTTTCCCCACTTGGGTGGCCTGAGGAAATTAATCAACTAACTAATACCAACGACCTTTCTGTATTCTTCCCAACAACCCTTCTTGAAACTGGCTCAGATATTATCTTCTTCTGGGTCGCACGAATGGTCATGTTAAGTTTTGCCTGTACGAATAAGCTGCCTTTTAAAAAGATTTACTTGCATGCAATGGTTCGTGACTCCCAAGGAAGAAAAATGTCCAAATCTCTCGGGAATGTTATTGATCCTATTGAAATAATTGAAGGAATTTCACTTGAAGATTTAAATAAGAAACTTGATGATGGAAATCTACCCCCCTCTGAAATAAAGAAGTCTAAAGAGAATAACTGCAAAGATTTCCCGAATGGAATTCCCGAATGCGGAGCTGATGCACTTAGAATTGGCCTCCTGGCCTATACGAAACAAGGAAGAAACATAAATCTCGACACAAAGCGTATAGTTGCATACAGACACTTCTGTAATAAACTTTGGAATGCATGCAAATTTGCATTTGGAAATATTGAAAAGGTTGCGTCCGTTAGACAAACTTTCAAAACAGTTTCAATAGATCAGTTGCTACTATCAAATCCAGAAGATCTATTGTGGGAAGATCTCTTCATTCTTCACAGACTAATGGAATGCATCAGGACTATTAAAAGTTCGTTTGAAAACTTTCTATTTTCCGATGTCGTAACTGCAATATATAACTTCTGGCTTTATGAACTATGTGATATTTATCTTGAACTTGTAAAAGGCAGATTTAAAACTTTAGATACGCAGTTTGAGAGTGCATATACTGCAGCGCAGGTGTTATCTATTTGTATTGAATATGGTTTAATTTTACTTCATCCCTTAGCACCATTTCTCACGGAAGAACTTTATCAAAGATTCAAACAAACAATGGGAATACTGACTTTAAATTCAATTTCAAAATCTTCCTTCCCCGAAGTCTTCATTCATAATAAACTGGTATCAGCTAGAGACTGTGAATTTAAGAAAATGATGAATATTGTAACGAGGATTCGTTCTCTAACAGCAATACTGGGAATACCAAATAAAGACAAAATTGATATTAAAATTCATGTTGTTTATAACGGGACGGAAAGTGATACAATTGACCTTATTTCGAAAGTGGCATCCACATTTATTACTAAATTGTCACTTATTGGGTCAGCAGAAATATTGATCAATCCGGGCATGGATGAAATTGATGAACTGAAGAAATGTTGTTTGCTAGACGTCGTTGACGAAAAAATTGTGTACTACCTAAAGCCTCCGGAGTTTGTCGATCTATCACTCGCATTAAACAAGATTGGGAAGCAGTTAGAATCAAATGTAAAATCTCTCGAAGCATATGAACGAAAAAAGTTGTCGCCGTCATACGAGAAAGTTCCTGATTCTGTAAAGAAGTTGAATGAGGAAAAGATAGAACAGCTTATATCTACAATTGACGCACTCAAAATCGCGCACTCTAACATAGAAAGTTTGATCAAATAGAAACCTAGTCCAGTTTTTTTAAAATTTATTTAGTCATTAAATTAGTAATGTCAATTTAGGCGCTCTTTCTCCCCGCGGTCCATTTGGAGCGTATAGATAAACATCAAATTTAGACCAGGAGCCAATTAAAACCAGTCAAAATCGAAACAAATTGGAGGGAATTAAATATCACTTTATATGTAATTATTATTTGTACTGTCTGGAGATTCGTAGATAACATGGAGGTCCTGGAATGTCCATTTTTTGCAGAAAGAAAAGAAGAAAGGATTGAATGCTTGGCAATTACCCAAAATGGTTATTTTTGTGCGACTGCGCAGAAAGGAGGAAGCATCACTATATTTGATACAATTACATTCCATTCTTGGTTGAAAATTTCAGGTACTGAACAATACTCTCTGAGAAATTTATTCTTTTTAAAGAAGGCACCCTCCGGTCCCGATATACAGGACCTTCAGACTAAAAATGGAAATTTACCTCTTCAGGAAGAATATTTAAGTGATTCGAGTAGTGATGACAGCCAGACAACAGCGTGCACATCTCCAAATAAATCTCCCCAGAGGAAATCTTTTACTCATGTAACGGATAATCACAACGCTTTTGATTTGCACTCTTATAGACTGATTGGTTTAGGACTCGATGGCAGAGTTGTTGAATGGGATCTGAATACTGGAATGACTTTGGAAGTCGCTTTTTCATACGGTGGTGCAATTTTTCAAGGTTCAATATCTCCGTCGAATGAGCGCTTAGCCCTGGCATGTGCAGATGGATCCATAAAATTATTCAGTCTAATTAACTGCGAACTTACATACTTATACTCGCTACCAAAACACACAAATCGGCTATTGTCTGTCGCATTTCTAAATGAAAATACAGTTTTTGCAGGTTCTTGTGACGGTGTTATACTGGAATACAACTTAAAAACGAGAATTTGTGGCAACAAAATGTCTGTAAGTACGGGTAAGAAATCAATGCCCAAGTATAAATCCATGAATGTTTCTATATGGTGCATTATCTGCCTGGAGTCTGAAAACATCTTATTCAGTGGAGATTCCAACGGAACAGTTATAGTTTGGGATTTAGTTACCTATACAGCGATAAATACATTTAGGCACCATCAAGGTGATGTATTAACACTTTCAAAATTCGCAAACATGTGTTTTAATTCTTCAGAAATATGTATTGTTTCAACAGGTACGGATGGTCGTGTTGTATCTTATATAAATGCTGGAAATTCGAATCCGAGACGACTCAGCAAATGGTTACCAGGTTCGTTTTGTTATCCACATGATTCCTGTATTGGATCAGTTGCCACTGTTCCCTTTTCAAAGTCAAAAGCTCCAATAGCTTTATCTGGAACCTGGGATGGAAAACTAATATTATGGTTGTCACTTGAACGCAGCAAGGTGCGAAAAAACCACGAAAATCCTCTTTCTTCAACTTCGAGATTCAAGTACATAATTTTGCCTCGTGGGATCCTCACCAACCCACCAACTATGCATGCTGCTGAAAAGGAACGCTTGATATTATACCAAGGTCCACTTTCTTTAGAGTTATGGTTTGTTTCTGATCCAAATAGTGGAACTAATTCTCAAGCAGCTTCAAATGAGTTTTTAATTAACCCATTTCAAGTTAATTATGAAAAGCTCAACCATATTCGCTCAGGCATTATGGAAAGTAACAATAAATTCCAGAACTTTATTCCGGTTCAGCCAATTAAATTGTTAGAGATCAAGTTTTCTGACGCAACTCACGGCAACATTAATTGTTGTGCATTAAGTCCTGATGGTAACTACATTTTAGGATCATTTTCTAATTCTGGGGTTAAAGCACTACATATTGACTTACAGAATCTAAATGTCAGCAATATTCCGCTTGAATCGTGTGAAAATGTTATTGCGACATCAATGGTATTTCTAACAAATACAACCATTGTTATTGGTGGCTACATAGCTCCAAATTGCTTAAAGGAAAACGGTCAAATAAGCCCAAATATTTTCATTATCGACTTAGAAAGGGACATAGTCACTTCTTTTTTGAAATTAAATGGAAAAGAAGAAAAGCCGTCCGTTGGTACTATTTCGAAGTTGAATATTTCTCCAGACAATCAATGGCTTGCAGTTTTAACGAGCTATGGTAATGCATATATTATTAATCTTGATTCATTAAAGTTAGAAGCTGATATAACGAATTTAGAAAACGATATATTCGAGTCGTTCTCGAAAAACAGCTACTCTACCCCAATTGCCTCATTAACTTTCAACAATTGCGAAAGTGATATCGTTTCAGTTGTTTTGTCGGATGGGAAATATTTCTTCTATTCAATCAGTCTTAAGAGAGTATTTTCAAAAGAATCTTCAAGAATTCAAATGGACGGTGATAATAACTTGAATTTATCTCGAGCTCACTTTGTTCCAAGAAGTATTTACTCTCCTGTCCTGCATGGACCAATTGTAAACACCGACTGGATAAAACCGCCCAAAACCAATTTGGAAGATGAGAAAGCACTCGACACAGGATTTATGGTTTTACGAACATTGGAGTATCTTAGATATATACCTTTATTGAATAAGGGTAAATCCTCATATGGTGGAAGAGAATATGAAATTGATACTCACGAATCTACTTTTATTGAAAACAATATTTGCGGTCCAGTTTGTAAACTACCAAGATTTAAAAAACTAGAATTGTTTACGGAAAATTACCAATTTTTCCCGGAAAGATCATTTGAAACATCTGAGAACGTATCCACGGAAATCAGCCAACCTTGCCACGAATATAATTCAACGACTGAAACGAAAGATGAATTAGATGAAAATTCATTTTTAAAAAATAAACTAATCTACGGCACATTTTGGACAAATACTTCAAAGTGGCTTTGCTTATTAAAAAAGGGTACCTATAAAGAACTCCGGGAACAAACAAGTGGATGTTTTGTTATATTATCTTGCAATACTGTTAATAGAGGCGATTATGACAAACTTGATAACTTGCCTAAAACTAGAAGAAGGTATGGAGAATAGTTACTATATTTAAACCTCGTTCCTAATAGCTGTTTAACTGGAACTTAAATGATTTAACTTTTTCGTTTCAATTATCATTTCTACTTTTGTATATTATTGTCTCGACTTTTAATGATTGTCAAGGAAGTTGAAATGACATGAAGTTTTGACGTCCCATTGTTATTTTCTGAATTTATCTTTTCATCATTAAGTGACAAGATTGTAAGAACTTTAGATTTCTCATCAATATCACTTTTTGGATCGCCATAGCCACTTGATTTATTATCCTCATTTGTTTCAAACCCATTCTCAAATTGATAATTCGAATCCGTAGGGATTAGTCTGACAATTGCTGGGAAGCTCTGTTGTAGATTATTATCACTGTTAATTCCATTGCTCGGACTCGGAATAAACGGATTGAAATTGTTATTTAAATCGTAATCGGGATAAGTTCTGCTTATTCTTCTAATAAATATTCTACTTGCAGGCCTTTCTTCTTCATTTGGTAGCGCATTTGAATTATCAATTGAAATCTCATTTTCAGATAATTCCTCTTCACTAAGAATGGGTTCAACGGTACCTTCGGTTGAGGATGAATTATTTGGCCCATTTCTCTCCTCTCTCTCAAGAACCGCCGGACTTGAAATAAATTCAGTACTAGCTGAGGTCTCATTACGAGCAAGTTTTGATATTGTGGAAGCTCCTGTAGATTCTTCAGGTGATTTTTTATTTTCAATTAACTGAAAACTGTCGACATTTTCTGAATCTGTATCCAATTTATTCGTTTTGGATTCCTCACCTTCGTCAGATTCACTTTTAGCCTCAGCATCTTCATTTAAGTTCCCGGTTATCATTTCTGGTGTTAACACAGATGTTTCATTTTTATTGGAAGGTTCCTTTGAGCCTGTTTCCACCTTTCCAACCACCAAGCTATTCACTTTACCACTTAGTGACATAGTTTTAACCATGCCAACGGTGACATTTTTTTCCTGTGCACCACTAACAGAATCAATTGTCTCGAGACTTGCAGGTAAATTATTGGGTATTTCTGCAGATGTATTCACTAAATTATCTATTAAAATACATAACAGGATGAATAAACATGTCGTTAATCTCATCTTTAAAATCGTATGACTAGTTTATCCAGTTTGCATTTCCAACTTGGGTGAGCAACTTGGTTTCGAGTGCAAAACGTGTGAGAAATTAAACAAACCGAAAAACCAATCAGATTCTTCCAAATAAATCATAGCAAATATCCAATAGTATAATCTGTTCATTTTCATTTTGGTTTTTTTTTTCATAAGATCAGAAAACTAATCATTTGCAATGCTATGAATATATATATAATGTATATATAATAAATCAAGGGAGACAAAGGGAAAAAGCAATTATAAAGTGAGACATGTTTAAGAGCAGAAAAATAGTCTTGATTTACCAAATCTTTACTTTGAAACTTAATTAAATTATTATAAAATTAAGATCTCCATAATTGGTGTGTAAGCGCGTGCTAGCTAACACACGACTAAATAACCGCTATTTATTTCAGGGTGAAAAAGAATATTTATTCGTATTTCATAGTAGAAAAAATATTAGATTTGAAAAAATAACAACAGAAAATTTTACTAATTACTACTAATTTCCAAAATTACAAATACAAAGATTATCTTGCATTTGAAGAACAATTCGCCGAAACGCTGTTTTAATTGGTTGTTGATTCTTAAGGTCCAAGCATGAATAATGGCAAAATCGAACAATAAATCCCAGATTAAAGATGAGAAGATCACAGATGCTCTCAGAAACTGTGAGTTTAGTGCGAAATCTAAATCGCAGCATTTTTTTGGAAATATGAAGGATATAATGTATGAAATGCCAAAATGCATAAATGAAGGAGATGAGATTTTCATGCAGTTACAAACAGAACTATTTGACATTCTTCTGGAAATCTACAACTTAATTCCCGTGTGGGGATCTTTTAAGGAGAATTTTTATTTCCACTGGAAAAGAATAATCGGAGCATTCAGTTTTAAAGACCTTCATGCTTATAGGTTAATTTTTAGATGCTTGGGGAACTTACGCCCTTCTTCTGCGCCCTTATTTGCAATTAGACCAATTATTAAGCAACTTGATGAATATAGAAAGATTTCGGAACCCGAATATCTACCTGTGGATTTTGAATTGAAGACAAATGTTCAAGGAAACTTGATTTCTGGATCCCATGCCCCGTTTTTAATGTTTCAACATTTGCAATCATTGAATATTCCGATTGCATCAATGAATAGACAGGATTTGGTTCCAATCGAGAATAAATGGGATCAAACTTCCTTTACTGAACAAGGTGACTCAAAAATTACAAGCGAAGTTAATAAAAATAATACCCTTGTAACTAATTTAATCACGTCGGAAAGCGAAAACAATAAAGGAATAATTTCAGTTCCATCCGAAAAAGGAAATCTAAGTCCTGCATCATTACAAGGGAATTATTCCGAAGAGTTATCAGAAGGAATGAAATGTTCCATAGATGGCAAATTTGCATTATCCAACATTAATATTCAAAATAGCAATTACAATGGTGAAAAACTCTCTGAAATTCAGAAAGTGAGTGAAGAATTAAAAGATACTAATTATCATTATTTTTCAGAAGATTCATCTTCAATTGAACTATTAAAAGGTGCTTATAGTGTTCCTAGTTGCTATAGCTCAAATTCAAGAAATTCATCACCATACAGCTCGGCGTGTACGGCGTCAACCCTTTCACCATCAGAATTTAATATGTCCGGGCCCATCATGGCAGCTTTCCATCATATCCAAGCGGTAGCAGTGGCAGCCGCCGTGGCAAATAATGGGAAAAATGTTTTGAACGCGACTGGCCATATTAGTGCCAGTGAACCTATAACACAACCCCCGAAAAAGAGGCCTAGGCGTAATGGTGAAATTCAAGGGGTTTATTTTGATAAAATCAGAAAGCTTTGGCGTGCAAACTGGAAGGAAAATGGGCGTGTAAAGACAAAAGGTTTTTCGGTTTTTCAATTTGGAGATGAGGGTGCAAGACAAAGAGCAATAGACTACCGAAAAAAGATGGAAAAGGAGTTTTATATATTACCTCATAGTTCAAAACTTTCGAACATAAATTCAATTAATGACGAGACTCTGTCAATTAGCCCAAAAAACGAAGGCAATAACCCTATTACAAAAATTGAAGGACATATGGGAAACCGTTCAAATCGAATATTGAATAGTTCTACGGCAAACTGTTCGGAGAACTCGAGTTTTAACTGAAACGTTCATAATTTTGTATTTTAAAAACAGGAATTTAAGCTGTATATAGAATTAAAATTTCTTTCTAATCGATATTATTTGGTTGGGTTTCTTGTTTATTCAAGAAACCGTTTGTGCGGGTAAAGCTCCTACTAATCCTCTGAAGAAGAATCATTGCATCTATGAAATGCTCACTAAACTTACGAAATGCCAGTGTGGGCACGTAATATCTCGTCTGTAGTTTTCCAGATCTTTCTGGTGAGTTGTTTTAATTGTTCTTCAGCCTCCTCCTTTGGTAGATTAATGGTTTTTTATTACATTCTCGATAACTTACTGGAGTAGGTGTATCTTCTTTACTTTCGCCACTCCCTTTTGAATCATCCTCATCTTCTTCATCTGATGCCGCAGTATTGGTATTACTTGAAGATTGTATTAATAACGGCCTGAAGGAATGTGAAATAAGACAAAGTTCTTTAATTACCTACCTTTTTCCAGATCGGAACAATTTTGACAAATTTTGAATATCGTTTTCTAGTTCACCCAGTGAAATGAATGCTTGCAACTTCTCTAAATTTTAGAGCTGAATTGTAAACTTAAAGTGAATAATTACCTACCCTGGGCATGTGACTCTGGTGCTTCCGCCAGTAACTCCCTCATTTTATTTACTGCCAATTTTAACTCATCAAGAAGATTATTCGTCCTGAACAATGGCTCAATTTTGCCGATACTGGCAGAGCAAAACGAGAATATAATACAAAAAATGGTCAAAAATACGCCCTTCATGATTTAAATGATTGATTATTCAACTAGTTATTTCCAAAAAATCAATTGGAAAATGAAATGCATGTATTTACATTCACTGTGGGGAGAGCATGCAAGTACATGAAAAAGGAATTGTGAAAACCAAATTGCGACTAAAAATTAGCAAAACTATACGGAGTAGTTAACAATCAAATCAACCAAATTCCTAATTCCAGTTGAAGTTAACGAGTTAGGAAACTTCTCACATATAGAAATTCCTAAATCGCAAACAAATAGCAATTCTTCATCCCAAGGAATCTTGGTAAGGTAATTAACCTCCATTTTATTACACATATCCTTAACTGAAGAGTCATGTTCTACATTCTTAAAAATCTTCCCCATATTTTCAATAACTCCTATTATATTCAAACCGACCTTCTTGCAAAAATTAATTTCTTTCCTTACATCTTGTAGTGCAATTTCTTGTGGCGTAGTAACAATCAGTGCCCCATTAACGTTAGAGTCCTTCAAATAAGAAACAATAGAAAGATGTTCATCGGATGTTCCCGGAGGTGTGTCAATAATCAAGAAATCTAATTCACCCCAATCAACATCAGTTAGAAATTGCTTAATTAACCCATTTTTCTTTGGCCCTCTCCAAATTACAGCATCATCGCTTTCTGGAAGCAAAAATGCAGTAGACATCACCGAAAGAAACTCATTCACAAATACAGGTGACCACCCATTTGCAGAAATATGAACGTCGCAATTCTGCACTCCCATCATTTTTGGAGCGGATGGACCACAAATATCAATATCTAAAAGCCCAACATTGAATTTCCGGGAAGATAAATACCACGAAACCTGTGCCGAAATTGTAGACTTTCCAACCCCTCCTTTACCAGATAGAACTAAAATGATATTTTTAATTTTCGATAAATTCTCAATTTTCTCGACTTCTATCCTTTTCTCTGATTTAGTAGATGCGCAAGTAGATGCATTTGGGCATCCCGCACATGAGTCTGCAACTCCTGCATCAGGGGAATCCATCCCTACACAATGTTCAGCATGTGAAGTCACATTATTTTGATTACTTTGCTTTGACTTTTTTCTAAGTAGCGATAAGATGGCATTGTTCGAGTGTTCAACTATTGACTTAAGAAATTTAGAATACAGCCTATTGAATGCAATTCCAAATAGAAATCCATAAAGAAATATAACTGGCTTGTTTGATATTCTCATTTAAAAAAAAAAGTTTACATAATAAATAGCATTATTTTTGGCGCAAAAAAAGATTTTCTTTATTAACTTACTAGATGAAAAAAATTGAACGAGAGGTAGAATTCTCAGGGTAAGTCG
Organism: Cryptosporidium felis; assembly: GCA_014529505.1. Taxonomy (NCBI): domain Eukaryota; phylum Apicomplexa; class Conoidasida; order Eucoccidiorida; family Cryptosporidiidae; genus Cryptosporidium; species Cryptosporidium felis. Next base: position 25,326 of record JABXOJ010000051.1, read on the forward strand.
AGAAGTTACATATATTCATTGAATTATTGTTAATTGAAATATTATTCCTCAAAGTATCACCCTTCCCGTAAATTTGAATGACATCTACATTCGCTCTTTTGAAGATGACAAACTTGATACTCAAAGGCCTTCAGTAAGTCATAAAATTTAGTTCTAAATTGAAGCATAACATTCTAATTAGGGTGTAATTAATATTGGGAAATATGGTCTGAATTACGAAAATCGAATGAAGCTACCTGAAGTCAAACTTAATACCAATTTAGTTTCTTCCATAGTCAATGTTGACAAGACTGCGAATATATCAAGGGGTGAACAGTTGAATTCATCATCCTGGTTTGATATTCCTGAAAAAGAAAAGACGGAACAAATCAAACAAGAATTGATGGCCCTGCAGCTCCGTGGTTCGATGGGACCAAAGTCATTTTATAAGTCCGAAAGTATTAATAAAAACTTATTGAAATTCAACTTCGGCGTTGTTGTGGACGGCAGCAAAATAAAGACCGGAATATCTGATGATTCATCCACATACAGGTCAAACAAGAAGAGAACAGGTTCGTCTCTTGTACACGAGTTGCTAAAGGATTCTCAAACTCAAAGATGGGCTAATAAAAGATACTATGAAATACAAAAAGTAAAGATGAAGGGTGGGAAAAAATGGTATAGAAGACAGATTTTAAAAAGAAACAAGTATTAATTTTTCATCTTATTTTTTTCTTTATGTCTCGCTGTGAATTATGTTCGAATAGTATATAGCATTTAATACCTGAGGTATATCATCTGAAATGTATGTCTGATCATCATAATTCCAATACACCAATTTGTCAATAGATCCATCGATAGTGACTTCTGAAGAACCTTCCGAAACATTCGCAGATGAAATTAATATTACGTGACTGTGAGAGTTTAAATCGAGAGTTCTTCCATTTAATTTTCTTCCTCGAAATGACTTGCTGCTTATTGGGCCAAAATCTTCTTGATTTACTTCAAGTAACTTTTTCTCATCACGATTATCCACCTTTTGGTTAAAAGGGTTATTCTCCGGTAATCTACCATCGAATGATATTTGAAATGGAAGAATATTTAATAGCATTTTTAAGATTACAAAAATTGAATCGGCGACCTCGTTGGCGCAAAATATTTCTGGTAAAAAATTCTTAGTAAACAAGTCAATATACTCTACAACAACTTATATTCCCCCGTTATTTCATCTATTACATCAGATGGTCCTGGACCAATTGCAATAGCAGTATATTCACCGGAAGCTATCTGAGTTCTACCTGCATCACGTACAACAAAACTGGTAATCTTCTTTTTTCTAGCCTTTTTCTCAGATTCGAAAATCTCTTCTAAGCCTACTTTTAGTACGATCTTTGCTTGCCCAGATCTTTCCCAGGCCTTTACTACATTTTGGTTTGTTCTCATTGCATTTTTGTATGCACCTAAAACGGCATGCCCACATTGAGAGGCAATTTTACCTTTCCCCATTCCTAAATCTTATATTTCACGAATATTGAAACTTTTTTGAGTCTATTTCCTATTAACTTACCATGTCTAATACAAATTACCATCTTGTATTCGGAATTGTTGTCCTCGTAATGATTTTCTCCAGCATTCAGTTCATTCTTTTCGCCATTGAAAACATTCAACTTAGACCAAATAACAATGGTAGAAACCACGATGAGAATTTGGTACCCAAATTTTATTCCATAATCCAAAATATCTGTTATTTTCATTTTTGTTAAGTCTATGTATTCCGCCACAATATTTTTAAAAAATATGAAATACGCCATTAAAAAACAAACCTTCGAATTCGAAGGACAAATTTTCGGTCTAGTCACCGTGAATTTTGGAATGTCAATTTTCGCATGGGTTGGGATAGAGCCTGCAGTGTTAGAGTCTTTAATTGTCTCTTTCCCTTCTTCGGTAAGCTTTACTTCAAACTTAATAATTTTATTCATTCAGATTACCTCAAATTATAACCGAAGAAATCTCTGGATGGACTGGTATCTTCCTCACTACTTGGAGAAGATGAATTTAGCATGTTGACGTCATCTTATTTATGTAGGTAACGTTTATTCCGTAACAAGTCACAAAAATTAACAAAAACTAGGTAAACACCTAAATATGCCTACGTTAATCAGTATAAATACTGGAAAATATGAGATTAACCCTGATAGCACTAATGCGCTTATGCAGGTAATTAAGAAAAATATTCTAGAATTGCTCAAGAATTAGTAGCTATTCTCAGTTATTCGAATTTCCTCTATTTTACCCATTTACCCTCGCCCCCACCAAATTTACCCGCTTAAATTTTACATGTTTGAAATGTAATTTTTCGAAAAAAAGCGGAATCTTTATTTTATACTAATTAAGATCGAAGCACTCGCAATGCCTACATTAGAATAGAAGTAATTACATGTAATAAATTATTATTTTTGCAAAAAAACGTATCTGTTAGCATGCGGAATTCAAAGAGAACGATCAAAATATCTGAAATTTGTTCCTATAATAAATCCTTCGACGACTTCGTCAGTAAAAAGAGTAATGAAGAATTGAACGAACTATTGGGATTATCTCTGGCATCCTCAGCAGTTGTGAAAAATGTTGAATGTCAGATCTTTATTTCGAGATTATTATCGAAACTAGGTATTGACATCATTCAAAAATTTGTCGAAAACATTAAGGACCTTATCCCGAAACTTAGTTTAAATTTGCTACTTTGCTATGGGAAAATATTTTTCCTTGTTTGGCAAGAATATAACGTCCAGAACAATCACTTAATGAAGCAAGACCTTGAGGAAATAATACAGAGAACCTTTTGTTTAAGTTCAATCAAGTTGAATCCTGCAATGGCTCTTAGAATGAGACTCATTTTGCATAGCTTTCATGAGAATCGTGATATTCCCGATGTAAATAAGCTACTGGTTCGGCTTTATGATCCTATTGTATGGAGATATCTTTCTGTTGCGAACTGGAAAGTCAGATTAAATTCAACTGCTTTGTTAGCTGTTTTATTTCCACTTGTAGATCCAAATCTCACTCCATCCGAGTACAGTGTTGAGATGGAACGTCAATTTTCACTTTTTCAAAACCTCCTTTTGGATAATCATTCCGACGTTAGAGTAGCTGCAATAAATGCAGTTTGTCGAATATTAACGCTATACTGGGAAATAACACCTGTTGAGAGAATTTGTGATATTTTGGATACTCTTATCTCGAAATGTATCGAGGACAAACAATCTCCTGATGTTAGAATAGCTGTGGTTAATGGAATTAATGTATTAATTAATAATCCTTTGACACAAAATACATTAAAACAATATTTAGTTAAGACCCTCTCGTATCTGCATGACTTGGAAATTGGGGTTAGATATCATGTTGCCATGCTCATTCTCAAAATATCAAGAATTGAAGGAATTGACTATTCAAAATTAATTTCAAAAAAGCAGATACTCTCAAGGATATCCAAAGAGTTTATTATTTACCAAATAAAACAATCAATACACCTTACGAAGCATGGAGAGCTAGCCAAAAAAACTTCAAAAATCAATGAGAACGCTTCATTCGACCAAAACTCCGTTTTTGAATCGTTGAAAGTTGCGAGAGTCCTCGCTGAATTACTAAACCCCTCAATATTTAACGAAAGGTCCCCGAAGGAAAGGATTAAGAGCTGCTACCTTTTTTGTGACTTGAGCCCTATTGGAATGTTGGGTTATTTCAATTCTTTAAGTATCTCAGTGGAAGAAACTATTGGAAAAAACATAGACAATTCTGATCTTCTTCGTTTAGCTGTACTATTAATCACGTCGACAATAGAAAATTATAAAAGAAAAAAAATAACATTTACCAAGGCCAAAATACTACTTGCATCAAGCAAAGAGCTCTTGAAAACCGTATTTTCCTATGATGAAAGCTTTTCTTCAACCAACAAGAAGGGAGAAATTCACTGTATAAACGATATCCGCTGTAAAAAGATACAAGCTGCTGTCACGTTTTTTACAAATTCCTGTAACGATGAGTTATTCTCAAAAATTGACCCGAAGGACGAGCTATGGATAGATATTTTGCAATTATTTTTGCATCAAGATTTATTTAATTCCGAATACTACCCTGAACTTGCAAAAAGGATCACTTCAGAATTATGGAGCGTCACCTTTTATTGTGAAGATGAACCGAGCAACCACCCAGACAATATGTCCGACACAATGATCTTACTGGCTTGTAAATGGGGGTTACTACCGAATTTTGTTATCGCTTTGATTGGAAAACTACGAAATCTTCTGTTAGACGAAGCAGAAAGTTTTATTTTTATAATTGAGGAATTGGGAAACAGAGAGATTTCCACATTGGATGCAAGAAATTGCTCAATACGGATATTAAATAAAGCGCTGAGGTTCAATGAGGTGAGAAGTTGTTTGTCAAAAAATCCTAAAATTTTGAACCAAATTTTGAAATTGGTAGAGGAGATATCAAATCACTATATAGACTTGAAATTTTCTGGACTGGAATCCAGTATTCTAATTGAAATGAAACACTTGCTAATTTACTTCTTAATTTTACTCAGGAATGAAAAGCAATTTTGTAGCATTACCAAAAAAATCATTCGAGGAGTTGGCCGTACCGTAAAGGCACCACAAGCTCCACAAGAATATAAGCTAATTTACTTCGAATTATCTACTTGCATTTTTCTGATACTTAACAGCAAGACTATTGAAGATGAGGAGCTTCAAGGTAGTATCGAGAAATTCGTTGAAAAACTACCGGATATTGTAATGATCCTTTTGGAAATTAACATTGAGGATGTTGGAATAGAGCGTGTAATGCAAGGATTCAGCTTTTGTTTATCTGGTCTGAGGCAAGTTCTCGGAGGTGCTCGTTTTGAGTCAGACAAGTCTATACAGGAAACAAAGTCAAAAATAGATCTAATTCTCGGAAAAAGAAAAGAAGTAGCTAATAACAGTTGATTGTTTCCAAACCAGGATATTTTCCCTCAATGGTTAGTACCGCCAACAATTGTTTACGAGTTTGTTGTGAAATAAATATAATTAGGATAAATATGCTTGTAAAACATATCCTATTGTTTTATGTAACGACAATAAGTCTGATTAGGGATGGGAAGGTTTCCCACATACTAAAACCCCTAAAAAAGGGTGGGTTTCGCCCTGAAATGAAACTCGATCATCTTCCGACAGCAGACGAGCTATTTCAAGATGCACAAATACTACAGGAAAAAGTAGAACACATTAGGCTCATGAACCAAATTCGGGTTTTCTCACTTAATCTGTCACCTGGTTGTGTGTTTGGGGACAAAAAGGATACATGCGGAGATATTGGTAAATGCCAAGTTTTGGGAAATGAAAGCGAGCTTTCCTCAACTTTGTTTGGAATGGACAAGGCGATTGAATCAGATCCTCAAGATAGTAGTAACTGTCTTGAAAAGAAGACGGAAGTTGACATGCTTAAGAATCCACCATCTAATACTCAATACCAAGGAGGTGAAATATGGAACCGTATATATAAAGAATCAGAACGAATTGATTTCCCTTTACTCGAACAATTAATCTCAGGAGTTCAGAGCAATATTGCAGTTCATGCTTCTGAGAGGTATAAGAAAATTGAAGGTCGATTTGACTATAGCCTCTCAAATTTCATGTACAAATTCGTAATTTTTGAAGAAAGAGGAACGAACTTGTTAATTACATTTTATTTTGTCGTGAAATCTATTTGTGTATTGGGCCCTCAGTTCGAAAATTTCATGGAAAAGTACCTTGATAACTCCCCAAGCAATATTGAATTGAAAAACCAAGTTAAATCGATATTCGATCCCACACTTTATAATTCCTGCAATCCTCGGTACGAAAATAACATTATTCCTAGTTATGTCTTACCGAAGTTGGAGGCATTCTTCAAGGTATTTCTTTCATCACTAGGATGTGTCGAATGTGAAAAGTGTATATTGCATGGAACAATTAAAGGAAAAACATTAGAATTGGCAACCAAAGGAATTGGAGGGTCTAAAAATATTAACATAGACCCTTTAACGTTCGTGACTTACCTAAATGGGCTTTATATATTCTCGACTTCTGTAACGATCATCGATGTATTTACTTCTCGAGTGAGGTACTATTTGTTCTATTCCCTTCTCGTGCTGATAATTGCAGTCTACATTTTCAAGATAAAATTCAATACTAATCGTAATTTGAAAAATGAAAGTTCAAGTAAAATGAAACGAGATTAAGACATTTATCGCGCATTAAGTAGATTATTTCTATCTCATTATAAATACACTGCAGTAATTGCAACGCTGTATTCTCCCAAAGTTGAAATGAATTTTTCTTTAATAATTTGCAATGCACATTTAAGGAACGTTCCATTTCGGTATTCTCCGTGGTCTATTGGCCTTAAAAGTCTACCATCAAGTTCAAATATGTTCCCCATACTAGCTATTAATGTAGTATAATGAAAATCTGTTTCATAGTCGCACTCTCCACCCCTGTCTTGAGATGTGATTTCCTCATGAATCTTTTTGATATTTACATCGTTTAGTAAGTGCCTTCCTCTCGTTTCCGATATGTTTCCGGAGACTTTGCCAATTTTAGACAGTTCTTGAGCAATACTTCCTTCCTGTAACTCTATTTTGTCTTGGTTATTCAAAATTGAATGTAATAGTGCGATTGTACCACAAGAGTTCGGAATGTATTGTCTCATAAACCAAATTTTCTCTTCTAATCCCGAAAAATCAGAGGGTGATTCCCCTCTAGAATCTGCCATTTCCTGCGTTATTGGGAACACAATCAATATTGAAATTGGTTCTTGATTATAATTTGCTACTTCGGACTCATCAAAACTGTAAATGTCTACGAAACTCATCTTCGTCTTCGCACCTAATTTGCTCGAGTAGCTCTCCAGTAGTTCTGGATCAGATACTAGGGGTTTCCAAATATTTTTGTCTTCTGTGTGTGTCATTTTCTGCTTAACTTATTTATTAGTTAAATATTTGACTACTGGCGGAAAAAAAAAAATTTATTTCTATTTCAAATATTGCCTCACAAAAAAGAAAATGCAACTATCTAATTAATGAATAACACCAATGGAATAATATGAATTTCCGAAACAAAGAAAACCTGATCAAAAATACTCTTGAAAACTTTGAAAGTGATGATAAGGTTCATAGTATGCTATTTGGGCGATTAACTGCGGAGCAAAGAGAAGCAGTTCAAATAAATAGTGAAAGTTCACTCCTGATTGTTGCAGGACCAGGTACAGGAAAGACTGCAACAATAACAGCAAGAATTATTCATTTTCTCCTGAAGGGTTATTCCCCAATACTTGCCCTTACATTTACGAGAAAAGCAGCGAATGAGCTTAGAAATCGAATTTCAACAATTTATCTTTCCTCCAGGAAAAATTTTGATAAAAAAAAGCAGACAAGTTCCCCAAGACAAAGAATAATGAATTTCCTTTCAACTCCTGAAATATTCATTGGTACTATACATTCATTTTGCTGGAAGTTATTGAGGGAGTATGGTTCTTTTGTTGGGCTCCCCAAGAACATTTCAATAATAGATAAGGAATTATCCCTTAAAATACTCAGATCATGTACTCAAGAAGTTTTAAGTCGAGGTATTTCATCCCAGATTTCTAGCATTACCTTAAATATTGATCCGAATGCATCTGATGATATTGAAAGAGATGACTTGGATGAAGATAGTGATGATGAAAATTGCATTGATGGAATTCCAAATGTAGAAATGAAGAATAAGCAATTTAAACAGATAAACAACCAATTTTCTTGTTCAAAGGATTCAGATCTTGCCTCAAACAAAGGTGAGTTAGAAAAATTACTTAAAATAATAAAAATCATCAAAGTTAAAGAATATGTTAAAAATGGATGCACTCTGGATGAAGTTAACGGAAATTTTGAACTTCTTAAAGTATTCAAATTATTCAAAGAAAAGATGGCTATGAGCAAACCCTATTTATTGGATTATACAGATTTAATACTCTTAACCTTAACTCTATTGGAGAAGAGTCATGTGAGATCGCTGATTCAAAATTCATATTCTTATGTTTTCTGTGACGAATTCCAGGATACTTCCAGGCTTCAATTAAAAATATTAGAACTTTTAGTGAAGAGAGATAATGATCTAATTACTGAAAAAGATCATTTACAGAATAAACAAAGTATATATGAAGGGAGAGGCATAACTGTGGTTGGAGACGATGATCAAGCAATATACAGTTGGAGAGGCGTCGAAACCGGAATATTTAATCAATTTTCAGTAATATTCAAGAATAATTTTAAGGTTTTATACTTGACTCAAAATTTCAGATCCACGAACTCGATAATTACTGTTTCAAATTCGCTCATACAAAACAACAAGTCCAGAATTGCAAAATTGCTCAAGAGTGATAATTTCTTGGGGATCCAGCCAATAGTCTATTATTTTTCGAAGCATTCAGACGAAATACTCTGGATCTCTCGTACAATACTACTGTTAAAAATTAAGTCAAAATATTCCTGGAGTGACTTCGCAATTTTGGCAAGAACAAATGACACCTTGTTTTACATTGAGAAATTATTAAATGATAATAACTTCGTTAATAATTGCATTGACTTGTTTGGAAATTCCCAAAACAAGACTTATAATCTCAACGAGAGTGGTTGGTTTACGATGATTCCGGCCGACTTACAAGAGATTGAAGAGAAGGAACTGGACCGATTTAGGGCAAATGAAAAGATTTTTCCCATTGAAAATACCTCCAGAATTAACCCAAAAGACGCACTAGATCTACTAAACAAGACAGAAATCTTGGACATTTTGTCTTACTGTAGGTTGATGATTGATGAGACTGCAGACGATTGCTTTTTGAGAGTCTGCAATCGACCCAAAAGAGGTATTGGGGAACTTGCACTTAAGCTGATCGAAGAATCTGGAGCTCATGGTATTTCACTACTTAGAAAATCGACTCATCCATTAAATGGAATTTCGGATATATTGAATCTCCCTTCTGAGAAACTGGAAGTGGGTACATACAATTCTATTATGTCTGTTTGCAGAAAGTTAGTCGATGATAATTTGGAAATCAAGACTAATGTTGATAAAAAATCCCTCCAAAAAATAAAGTCCTCTATAGGATCTTTTATTAAATTAATGGACGAATTAAAGCAATTTATCAATAAAAAGGTCTCAGTGCCCGAAATTATTGAGGAAATTGTTGGCCATTCAGGACTTTTTGAGTATAATGAAATAAATCCGAATTCGGCTCCAACACAAAAGAGGCTTAAAAGGAAACTGTCCACGGATAATATTTTCGATGGGAACTGTGACTTAGATAAAACTAGAAAAATGAATGACAAGAGAGAAAGTGCCGCTAACTCAATTGCATCACTAATTAAATACTCGGAACCCTATACCCCAAATACTGAGCAACCCACTGGACGTGAGTGTCTCTCATGCTTTTTGCAAGATGCATCAAATGGTCTTTTCCAACGCAAAAGGGGGAACAAGATCTCTCTCACCACCATTCACAAAGCCAAAGGCCTCGAATGGAAAATCGTTTTCATTCCGAAATTTGTGGAAAAGATATTTCCACTATATAGAGAAGGGGAGAGCTTAGATCTGAGCGATAATAATAACGAGTCGCAATTGGAAGAAGAAAGAAGAATAGCATATGTGGCCTTTACTAGAGCCAAAGAGAGGTTATTTATTAGCGTTCCTCTGAACTGTGGGAAGCCTTCACCATTTATCCAAGATGCAAAACTACCTTCTCATAGAATAAAAACTAAAGATAGAGAGTCAATCAAGCAGTTTCCAAGAACAATTATTGGGAAGAACTGGAGGTGATTATTTTCCAACTCCCTAATTCTTATCAGCTTCTTTAGTCTCATTTTCGGTACTTTGATCAGTATTTTTTTCTGATCTTGCTGCAACTGGAGGGTTTCTTGACAGTTGTTGTAAGCATTTGCTCACACTAAAATCTTCAAATTCCTCTAAACCATCTGGAGACTTTTTAACTATGTAGAAACACTTGTTACTTACACTATCATCTCCAGATGAGTTTTCATGATTCTTTAAACAGATCGACTGCATCCCTTTCGTCTTTTCTTCAAATCTTGGATGATATTCCAAAATCGAACAAAGAACCTTGTAAATTAAGCTATCCTTCTCAAATACAGTGTTTATCTCAGTTTGTTCAATTACTTCTTTGATACAGCGCCTTAAATGCTCAATAGATGCGAAAGTTTGCCCTCCAACAACTATTGGTACTGCCGAAAAAGTCATTCTTTGCTTATTCAATTCCTTTTCACGTTCTTTTTGAATGTGCCTCGGGAGAACAGAACTAATTATTTTTCTCGCTTCCTCTTGCTCGGTGAGTGACAAGGGTATTTTTTTTCCATCGAAATCCAACACAATTTCCTTTATCAGCTGCTGGTCATTTTTGAAGGGCTTCAGAAGAATGAAGCACGTTCCATCTTGAGTAGTTTGAGATACATATCTTATTAAGTTATGGTGTTCGGGCTGTATTTCTCTAAGTTTCTCCTTTAATGAATCTTTAACTAACGACCAAGAAACATGTTCAGGTAAACTAGTAATTTTTAAAATGCAGCCACCAGCATGAAGATCCTTTCCGCCAACTAAAGAAATTTTCTCCTTCAACTTCTTTTTTGGTTCCAGTTCTGGTAGTTCTTTGTTAAGTTTAATCATAATCTTCCCATCTCCGCTCTCAATGATAATCTCCGTATGACCTCTCAATGCATCTTCGATTTCCTCTTCTTTTGTGACTCCTAGTGCTTTAATCTTTGAACATTTAAGGAGATAACTCGCTGGAAGGCGAAACTTCGAGTCAGATCGCATAATATTCTGGAAGAATGAGTCTGTCTTCAGATTTTCATCAGAGAAATAATATTCTAACTGCTTCACAAGTGAAACCCTGGTTTTCTCATCTAAATTGCAGATATCTGTCTTAACTTTCTTTGAATCACATCTCTCCCCGATAGGGGAAGGCGAACGTGAGTGTATTCTTTTTGCCTCTGTCATTTAACTGATCTAAATATTGTCCTTTATTCAAATGTAGAATTAAACTGATCGTTTGAAAATGCGCGAGCGCAAACTAAAGGTCTTGAATGGACCCTACAAAATACAATAAAGCAATAACTTAGAAAAATTCAAAACCATTGGGTATCACTAATTAGTTTGTTATCCTCATGAAATAGGATTATTTTGAATGAAAGTCTTGCGTTTTCCAACAACAGCTTTCATTAGAACATCTAACTACCACTACTCTAATTTTTAAGTTTAAAAACGTGCCATATTTCATTAAGTTTTTTCGACTATCAATGGAACTCGCCTTTGAGTGACAAGTTGTCAACCCTAATCTTAATGGCATTCGAGTTTCATCTGCTTTTTTACATATCACTTGGTTCATGAAGATTTCCATGTAAGACCTAACGTATTTTCGGTACTTTCTGGCGCCGTACCGCCTGAAACATGTCTCAGAATTGTACCAATATTACTACAAAGTATTTGTTAAAGGCAGCTGGAGGATACAAGTATCATTGTCTACGTACAGATCTTTAGTAAATTAATTTACACGTTATTAATGCATAACCTGGAGAGAGAGTAACGTATAGAGGGGTAGCAATGCTGATGGTTTTTAGTGACTGATACTAGGCATAAAAATATACATAATACATACAAGACATCTATATATATGCCAGTAAAAAAGCAAAAATAAATAAATAAATGGCGGTTATACAATGCATTACCATAACTTGTCATTTTATGTGTCGGTTACAGCACTGTAATTAAATTTGAAATAATTACATATAATACTCCAAGAGTTAGAGAGTCTTGGGTTTTTTGAATGCTCAAGTGTAATTTTAAATATGGAGAGTGAAAGTCGTATTAATAATGACGAAGCGGTGTTGTTTCAAGAGCAAGACTTAAACAAGGTTGAGGTTGTTGCTCAGTCACCGAATTTTGAATCACGAGAAACGTTTGCTGTGGAAGATAATTTTGATGATGGTTGTAGTAGTACGACGGGAGCCAGTGGTTGCAGAGATACTTCAGTTTCTCCTCAGAGATTTTCTGAAATTGGTCATATACTAACTTCCAATAACGTTTTGGTACCTGAATCTAATATTAACGTTGAATTTAGCAGCCCAGATCCCGGAAATAACCCTGTAAGCTCCGACAAAACACCTGGGCAGCAATTTTCCAATGTAGTAGGTGGGTTTTCTACTGAATCCTCTAACCCAATGGTCAAGACCACAACTTTAGAAGCCTCAGACACAAATGATGCTAATACGGGAAATGGAAATCAATCCATAGGCAATTTTAATGACTCGATATCTGGGAACAACTCATTTTCATCTGAATTTCTCTCTAGACAAAGGGCTCTTGATAGAGCGAATGTATTTTTGAGATGGAATTTGTCACCAACCAAGCAACAAATAAAGGAGTTTTTGGAAATGGCCCAAGGGAAATTGAATCTTACCATGGTCTCTGAGAAGGGATATGACTACTGTCTCCTATACTTTGAACTCCTACGTGATGGACTTATAAATGCTCAATTGTGGAGTAAAACTACCGTTGAAGAGCTTGATTTAGCAATTGCTGATGCCAGACAAACCCTCAACAATGCACTTACTCCTCCACAAGATAATAAAAGACGTAAAATTTCTGGTAATGTCGAAGAAGAGACCTCTCCAGTATATTATTCGAACTCTACTGATAATGACAAAATTCCACTGCACATTTTGGCGAAATTAAAGCAACAAAGCTCTGATTTTGATGATGCAAATTCCGATTTTCAAGGAACTCCTGCAACTTCTTTCAATTTCGAGCTGAGTGACAGAAGTGATGAGAATGATGGGAAGCGAGAAATTGAGAATGAGGGAGCCGATGACTCATTTAATGGTTTGGAGTGGCGTGATGTAAAGGGTGAGGGGAGTAAGAGTGGTGATGACAGTCTCGAAAGTAGTAGTTCAAACTCTAACAAAGGTACAGTCATTGATTCAAATAGAGACGGAAGTGATACCGATACCACAGGTGAAAACACTCAGGAAAATGATGGAAGTTCGTCTTCCAGACAAGATGCAATGAATCGTCTGTTGAATCCTAAATCCGGATGCAAAGGAGTTTCATGGTCGAATCGCCAGATGGCTTGGCTCGCATTTTGGAAAGAAGATAACCAACGCAGATCAAAGACTTTTTCTGCAAGAAAGCTCGGTTTCGAAGAGGCTCAAAGAAGAGCCATCGAGTTCTTGCGCCGCAAGAGAGAGGAGGTCCGTATGAAGACTCAAGCTCACTTATATGAAGAGCTCCCAAGAGTTGGTTCTTCATCCATAAACTCTACGAGCGACACCACTGGTATTAAGACTCCAAATCGCCGAAGTTATTCGGGTTCTAATGCTGCCTCAACAGCTACTCCAGCTACTCCGATCACTCCTTCTTTTGAGTTGGACCACTATACGAATCATTCTAACCAGTTTATTCCCGGGTTTGACGACTCAGCTCGCAACTTAATTACTGGAACTAATCCCATATTTGGTCCAACCGGGAACATATTGCAAAACAACGCCCCACAAATTGTGAATCATGGGCCTTCGGTTCAACAGAACGTTATTCAACCGAATGTCCCCCAACAAAACATCCTGACTGCCACTGCTGCTGCCGCTGCTGCTGCCGCTGCTGCTCATCAAATGGGATTGCCGTTTCATCTTGCTGCTCTCTCTTCAATGGCAGGAGGAATTCCTATGGACCCATCTATTTCTGCAACCGTTGCTGCCGCGACTGGAATGAATATGGGAGTTCAAAACTCCCAGCAGAACCAGGCAGGTCCCATGAATAACCTTACCCACGCCGCTCTAATGGCCGCAAATCCCTTTTTCATGTTTGGGGCTGCCGCCGCTGCTGCTGCTGCAGTAAGTTCCGGAAATGGCCATGTCGGACAAAGCAATTCGCCTCCTCACTTCCCATGGCAACCATTTCAGAACGGAGGAATTGGGTCTCTAATTCAAAACCCGATTCAAATGGAGAGGTCTGATCTCACATCCTTGCAACACTCTGTAAACAATGACTCTTGTCCCAATTTATCTGAGGCAAGAGAGGCTTCTGCAGAAATTAATGCTAAAAGTTCGGTCAATATATGTGTTCCACTTGAGGTAAATAAGGAGAAACTTAAAGACAATGTTGGTGTTCCTATTAGAGATTTAAGAAATGAAAATGTAACTGATGAAATACGCCAAGCTTTATCATAAAATACCCCTATATCTGCACCAAGTGAAGATTCTGTATATTCTGTTAACAACTAAAATGAAATCATTTGAAGTATAGATCAATCACTCCTGTTCTAATTCGCATTTTAACTAAACAATTTATTTGCTACTTTTAGAGCTATAAATTGCATATTATAGTTTATTGCAATTTTACCCACTAATTCTCTATATAATCGTTTTAATTCTTAGAAATAATTGAGGGATTTTTGTAATATTTATCTCTAGATACTTGTTAATATCTTCCCTTCAATAACCCATTGTGTGCTAGGTCAGAATGCACACCTGAATTCTTTTTTAGATAAGACTGAAATAAAGGCTAATTCAAATAAATAAAAATATAAGCTATTGATACTTTGGCCAGTAAAATGTCAGAAAAAGGAGGGATTGTCGTAAAAATCAAACATTCTGCAGATAATTACAATGAAGATAAAAAGGATGGAAGAGTGGCCGCAAAGAAACAAATTGAGCTGGAACAGAATGCAGCAAAGGCGATAATGAACTTGAAACACAGAAGAGACTGTAATGGGGAAGCTACAAGATTTTCTTGGTGTACTGATCCATTATGTAGAATGTGGTATGATATGTCTCAATATTTTGGTTTCCTTGGTGAAGATATTATCGATACAGATATTGACAACGCAATAATTTCCGTAGCAGATGGAGGAAGTGGTATTTATGAGAGATTAATTGTACTTGGACACAGAATTCTAGACGCAACAGGAAAGGAATATGCAGTTAAGAAGTATATGACAACGGGAATAGAAGGGATCCCCAAGGAAATAAATAAAATAATTGGTGAGACAAACAAGAAATTACTAATTTTCCTTAAAATGCGTTGGTTATCCAACAACATTTGCTCAGTTTCATGTTTATCAAAATTTGCAAAGCGTTATTCTCATTATTGTAGAGCAGAATTGAACTCTGACCCAAATAAATGGGACGACATAAAACTTTCAAAGTACATAAAATTCTGTATTTCATTCTGCATCTACGGTCAAGGTATAGTGGACTGGAATAATCCCCTTAATGTGGAAAATAAACTCTGTCAAAGATTCCCATGGTTAGAAATTTTAATTAGAAGTATGGATTTTAGTATATTAAATCCTACAGTTCAAGAGGATGGAAAGTTTTATACTCCTGAAGGACTCAGGAATATGAAAATAATGGAGGTTTTGTGTAAATATTTCGGATATAGTAGAAATAAGAAGGAAGTTCCGCCCAGAGTATTATTTGCACTTAATACTCCGGAGGGTTCTCCTCTACCGGAAGAAAAAACCGGCAAGATGATTTTTAGCCATTATATTAGTCACTATTTTAAAGCAGTGGCTGCTGAACACGGTTTAACAGGTGTTGATACTTTACATTGGGTGGAAAAGGAAAAAAACATTCTTCTACAGAGTAATGCGATTGAACTGTTCGCAATGATTGATTTAGAACTCGGAGAAATCTATGCAAACTTTGGACCCTCAAAAATTGAGGAAAAGTTTACGAGATTTAAAGGACTCTTTTTTTCATTAATAGCAAATATGTTTGTTCTTTGTAATGAGGACAAACATGCACAAATGTGGTTACAAGAGTTAGTTACATCTGTAAGACAAGTACAGCTTTATTTACTAGAATACCAGGACTTTATGAGCTCGGAATCTGCAGCCAAAGGAAATAATATTCCTCAAAATGAAATATTTACTATTTCAGAGACATCATTGGATCATACACATGTTCCGGATATTTTCATAGATTTGGAACCGGAAGAAGTTCAATCATTTATTAATATGCTTGAAAAATGTAAATCTCCGGAAATTGTCGAGATACTTAGAGAATTCACTCAGAATTCGAAATCTTGTGTTAGTGAAATACTTAATGTAATAAATACTCCACAAAAGTTGCTTAGAGAAGGGCTCTTGAAGATTGCAAGATTTGCAAAACATAAAACAAAGAAAAATATCGGAAAATGTAATGGTTGGAATATACTGGAACATTTTGACGTAGACTCGGATGAAAGTGAGGAGAATGAACCAACAATTGATGAAAAGGTCAAGGATAAGACTAAAAAAATAAAAAAGAAGAAAGAGCGGAAGGAGGTGAAAGAAAAGGAAGAAATTAACAAAATAACAATTGAAAATACAAAAATTATACAT
The DNA here is from genome assembly GCA_014529505.1 of Cryptosporidium felis. Lineage (NCBI taxonomy): Eukaryota > Apicomplexa > Conoidasida > Eucoccidiorida > Cryptosporidiidae > Cryptosporidium > Cryptosporidium felis. The sequence continues at coordinate 41,748 of JABXOJ010000051.1, forward strand.
TGCCCCGAGGCCTTGAGTCCGATTCTGAAACCCGTAACTCTAAGAATTGGAGAAGACTACCCAGGTGTTGAAATACAGCCGGTTTCACTAACATTTATTGATGAAAAGGGAAATCCCGTTCACTATACATTAAATCCGAATTCAAGTAGTATCCCCGATGGGAAGGTGAAGGCAGTCAATGATTTATTGGATAAAAATGAAAAAAATATTGAAGATAAAGATAGAAATATTTCACGACGAAGCAGAGCATTTCACGTTTTTTCAAGGAACATTGGTAGAAGCAGATCTCCAAATCATAGGTTCATTGAAAAAAGAGAACACGGGATGTTAATTTGTGGAGATGTAAAGAGCCAAGTGAGTGATATAAAAGACGACATTAAGGTTTATAGAGATAATAGAGACTATATGAATTATATTGGATACAACTCAGAAGGTATTGGTGGGAGTACTCATTCCAATTTAGGATTTGGAGTTTCAAATTATGGGAACTATAATTAATTTTTTTTAATGAGAAAAAAAAACTGATTAATTAGTTTGAAAGTCTCCAGATCAAGGGATAGATTTTGTCTGGTTTTTCGAGTTATTTATTTACTATTTAATCTTCTGAATGTAAAAATTCCAGAGGGAAATTTCCAATTCAAATAGGAATATCAGAATAATCTACTCAAAAATACCGTTTTAAGTAGTTTGTAAGAGCAATGCAAACTAAATAGTGTAAAACAAGGTTATAGTTATAAAAAAAACCTAATTAATTTTAACAGGAATTATAAAATATTATCTGTACAACAAATAAAAGGCTCATTGATTCTAGTTTCTTTTTAATTTAATCTATTAGGAATATTTTCACAATTTGCTGTACTGAGAAGTGGATTCACTTATTTTGGACTTTGCAAAGTGAGAGAATGAGTAAGGAGGAACCAAGATTCTATGAGAAGAATACAGGTAACATAAGGTATTTTGAGACAGTGCATTTAAAGTTATCTTTGAGAGGAATAGTTTGTTTGAATTCAATAATATAAACATTTCCAAGGTTTGAGAAGAAAGATACCACAGATAGACCAATTAGATCTTTTTATGTAGATCATATGGTATTTGGACCCCTTTATGGATTAAGAGGGAAGCATATAATATTTTTGGGGATGGAGATGGGCTTTCAATTAGCAAAAGGCTACTTACAAGAGTAAACATAAATTTGGTTGTCAAAAAAACTTACGTTGTTAAAGACTATTGCCCTAGAGCTCGGCCAAATTTTGAATCTCCAGACTATTATTAACTTTTCAAAGGAATTTTCATATGGATAGAGTGGTAGAAAGAAAAGCGCATTTGAAATCCTACTGAATAGAGTGAATCAAATTCTAGATTCAGAGCTTGGGATAAACAGGAAAAATAAGTTCTTTGTCTACGAAAACTTCAACTGTGACATCAATCAGAGAGTTTAACGGAGGAATTTGAAATGGTAATACTCCAGTTGCTTCGGAGATCCAGGATCCAAACATTGAAGAAATGTAATTTCCGATCTAAATGTGTTTCGATTTTTCAATTGTTTGAGGACTCCCGGAAAGAACATTTTGAACGAGTTACTTTCAAAATTGAAGAGTGAGCTTATAGTTGAATGAGTTTAGCAATAAACTTTCATTCCTGAAATTTTAAAAAGCGGAGTTGGCTCCTTGGATGAATATTTACAAAAAAATTAAAATTTTGTATCATTTTTTCATGAGGGCTTCTTTAATAAGAAAGTTTTAACAATAAAGTTTATAAATTTAAGAGGTATTTTAAGATTTCAAATTTATTTACCGTTTGTGTTTTACTAAATTCTGGTCTGAATAATTTCGGTGGAGTAAGGAACTGTTACTATGTCATTGCTCTATTTAACCTTGCATGAATTATTAAATTACAATATTTTATGATCTGACAAATATACCGTTAATTTCCCATTTATATCAACTATAAGGAAGCTTTTTCAATTGAAATTTGGAGCTACCTGAAATTATTCAAAAACTTTGTCAGAGATTACATAAATGATTTGAATTTAGATCAGTGGGTCCAACAAAGTCAATCATAAAAAGTGTGGAAATGAGACTTATTTTTGAAACCGAGGATAGTTGGTATATTAAATTTCATTTAGGGTTGTAAAAACTATTTCTGAAATGTTGAAAAATTTTAACAGCTCATTTGACTTTACGAGGAAGAGTAGTGGAAAGAACTTCGTAAATTAAATAAAATCTATTTATTGGAAGAAAGGCTCCTCTGAGTGAAGTTTACTCACTACGTGGACGGATTTCCATGTTCATGGCAGTATACGGCCGTCTAGAGGCAAAAAATACTCAAGATATTTATGGAAATCTTTACTGAATTACAAGAGGGAAAGAAGTCAAATTGGTAACTAACTAGCCGAACAACCTTAGATACTTTACAAAATCATATAAATATTTATATCCCTATCTTATCTGGTTAGAGTTGGGAAAAAAATACAAACAAGCAGAGAATTGTCAGAATTAAAGTTCAAGGACGTGGTTCAACTATCTGTCCATTAGTCGAATTTAAAATCGACGTTAGAGTTTGGATTATACTTGAACTCCGGATCTGGCGAACCAACATTATCAAAGACTTCTTCATGGTCGTCTTCATACTCATAAGGGAAATATGATACAATGATGTGGAACGCCTTTTCATAAATTGCCTTCGAGGGAGCTTCCTGGAGTTTCTCGAGTCTTGAAAGTCCATACGCTTGTTCCACTAGTGAGCAGTAAGGATTTTCCTGCAGGCCACGTTCATGCTGACGCATTGCACCGGTTTTCAGGATGTTTTCAATTGCCTCTAAGGCAACATTTATCACTTTTGCATCTTCGATGCTAAGTAAGTCACACAAAGGTTTAATTACTCCGTAGTTTACCAAAACCTCAATTTGATCAGCCGTGCCCCCTGTTGTAGCATTAGAAATTGCCCATGCGGCCTCCTTCTTAACATCGAACTCTGCTGTATTTAGGAGATTAACCAAAGGCGGTATCAAACCATTATCAATAATTTCCTGGATCTGTTCCTTATTTCCTGCAGTGATATTTGAAACCGTCCAACACGCTTCTTTTCTAATCACTTTTTTGGGAGAAGACAGAAGCTGCAAAAGATACCTTGCAGCTCCGCAAGATAAAACCATCTGGGTTTGCCTGTCATCACCCGTGACAATGTTCCCCACACACCTCAGAGCCGGAGTCTGGACCAAAGGGGACGGGTGGCCCAAAAGTTCAACAAGTCTGGGGCAAGCTTCACTTCTAAGCACTGCCTCCACGCGATCATTGGGACCATCTGAAATATAACTGAGCGCCCAGCATGCATCCGTCATCACCTCCATATCGGAGTAATATAGAAGCCTACAGAGTATTGGGAGAGAATGAGACACCATTTCGAACGGTGGTGGAGGTCTGCCTCTGCACAAGTTGTTCACTGTCCAAGTCGCCGTCCTCAAAATACTAGTCTTACCACTGACCTTGCCCCCAGGAGCATTTGGGGACTTCTCGATCATTGCCTGCCCGTTACCATCCATGGGACCTATTTCCAAAGCAATCAATTGCAAAATCGGAGTGAGGGCCCCAGCCCTCAAAACCAAATCTCGGCAGTTTGCGGAGTCGCCAGCAATATTCCCCAAAGTCCAGATAGCTTGCTCTTTGACTTCAAGTTTTGGGCTATTAAGGAGTTCAACACATTTCGGGATGGAACCATGTCTAACAACCTCGCAAGTCTGCTCAGTTGTTCCAGATGAAATATTAGTCAAGGTCCATGCTGCCTCAAATTGCAAATTCGGATGGTCATAGTCGCTCAAAAACTGTACTAATCTGGGAATTACTCCTGCATCTATAACCGCCTGTATTGGAGGGTTGTGCTCTCTTGAAAGAAGTCTCCTTAGGCCTTGCGTAGCTTCAAATTGTGTATTGAAGTCCATGCTCATCAAACCTTGAGAAAGGGCTGGAATATGTTCGACACCATATGTACTCCCTACCTGCGGGTTCATCCCCATTGAAATATCGTTTGTATCTCCATTTCCCTGACGTCTCTTGCTAAGCTGTTCGTCACGTTGTTGCTTACGAATCTGAGCCTGCTGCTCCTCACGCTTTCTTCTGGGATCGTCAAAGGTCTTCTTATAAGCCTTCTTATGGGTTTCAATCTTGTCCATTATTCTTGTATTCTGAGAACCAAACTTTCGTTCTTAAACCCACAACTTAACAAAACTGTCGGAATTAAGAATTGGAGCTTGGGGGAGCGGCACCAGGTTACCGCAAAAAATAGTAGACTCAAATAAAAATACTATATAAATTAAATAGTCAAGAATAATTGAAACATCTAGCAGAGAATAAGTAGTAGATAAAATAATTTTTGTAATGCCCCCCCCACTATGGTTTTCCCTAAGCACAAGGAACGTTGGGTTTAGGAAATTGAGCTTTACCTGGTTATCCCATCTATGGAATATTCAAGATGAAGGATGTATCTGCGATCAGCGGATTGATGGGATCCTACCTACTAAAGGGGTGGATAATGCTAGGTGATGCTTGTCCATCAGTAAGTTTGGAGCTTCATCTGTAGGACGATGACTGTTCTCAGTGTGAGGAAGTGCCACTTTTGGAGGACCCTTCCAATGGAATCAGGTACTGTATGAAATGCTCTCCACCAGTGACGCCGGGAAGAAGTCCGGGAATTCAATCCAAGGTAAAGGAACCTACTTGCAATGAAGCCAAATCGAGTAATAGTACTCCTCACAAGGGGAATTCCAAGAAATCTTCCGAAGAAAGCGAGATAATGGGGAGAAGTGAGCTTTTTGAGCACATTCATTGCATGGCCTTGGAAACCGCAAAAATTGGCGTTTCCACGTTGCAAAATGCAGATTTAACAATTGAAGAAAGGTACGTTGGTAGAGCCTACTGATTACATTGCTAATTGCAAATAGACTATGCGTCGTCGGAAAGGCCGCAGATACTATTCAGAAGTTGCTTAGTATCTGCGAACTCGATGGCGAAAAACGAGAAAAATAGCGATGTTTTCCGCCTTAGAACTTTATTCAAAATTTTGCTTCTCATCCCTTTGCTGAGCCGCCTTGATGAATGCCTCTTCAACTTTTCTCCTTGCGTCCGGCTTATCCCCACTCTCCTCCCTCTGCTGGTTTGAAGTATTCGCCACTGATTGGAAAATGGACCCAAATTCTATCAGAGCCAGGGCTCTTTGCTTTCTTATAATAAGGTCAACACTCATATCTTTCACGAGCTTTTTCGCGACCGTCCTAATCGTGTCTTCTATATCCATGATCGTGATATGCAGCATGGTATCAAGTATCAGAGGCAAAGTTTCTTCAAATTGTTGCTGAGTTCTGGCAGAGTTCTCGGCGTCTTGTTCCGCACTGATTTTAGCATCTCTCTCGGAGTTTTCGGAGTCATTTTGTTGTTTCTGCATGGCAGATTGTAGGCTTTGAGTCGCCATTGCGGTCTTTATGGCAGTGGAGGCCATTTTCCAAGTAGTTGCCATGTTTCTCGTCTTTGCTTGAAATTTTGCATATTTCCCCCCAATTCCCAAAAAGGTATCTATTTTACCTAGATATTGGGACCCGTAGTTTTCGTAACTCCAACCGATGGCTTCAACCATGGCGTCACAAAATGAGTTGTTGCACAACTCCTTGGCTTCCCGTGAAATTGAGTCTCTCCACTGTCTGAGTTTCTCAGAATCTTCCTTTGGTGTAGAGTTTTCCGCGTCAAACTCATCCAATATTGGAGCAATTTTTTCTCTCATTAGCTTTGCCAGAATAACTGTTCTCTTGTTTTGTTCACTTTCAATCGTCTGCTCAATTGCAGTTGGGCTTCCTCCATTTTGTCCGGAGCTGACGGTGGCAATTTCAACGAGAGAAACCATCTTAAGCTTTCCCATGTACTTTTCCAGATTGTCAGATCCAAATAAAATCGTAAATATTAGGCTAGAGTCAATAACGGGCATATCTTGGGTCGCTCCAAGGCCATACTCATCGTATCTCCTCCTCCTCTCTGGATCAGCGAGAATTTGGTAGGCTTCACCCAGCTTCTGGAACTTTTCCTTGGCCTCCACATCATCCGGATTCTTATCTGGATGGTATTGCTTTGCTTTCCTATAATATTGACGGCGTATCTCATCAGCGCTCGCATTGGGTGAAATCGATAGTAAGTCATAGTAAGTCATGTCAACCACAGTCTTTGTGGCAGTTTCTGCTGGTTGTTTCTTAACATAGCCTTCCGACTCGTTTTCCTTGTCATCATTTCTCTGAGAGGAGTTCGCTTCTTTTTCCTCAAGTTGACGAATCTCGTCGTCAAGGGAATAATAGTACTCTATCCACTGTCTGTTCTTCTTATCCCATTTTCTTCCCTTGTTGCTTTCGGAAATAGCCTCCGGTGTGTTTGCTACTCCTCTTACCATTTGATAGCCTGCAACTCCAACTGCAGTTACTGGAAGTGCCACTGCGGCCACAAGTCCAGCACCCATACCTTTAAAAAACCCAGAAACGCCCTCTGTGGCTGCTCCAACAACTGGAGCTGCAACCAAAGTAGCGACTCCAGCAGCAACTCCTTTTCCTACGGTTTTCATTCCACTGCTGAAACCTGCCATAGCATCTCTGGGTCTCCTGGTTGAGAACAGTCCCCCCAAAACTCCGTCATCATTGTAGAGTAAGGAATTTATATCTTCGCCAGAAATATCCCCGCTTCCAGATCGAACTGCCAGCTGGTACCAAGAGGAAGTTGATTCATCAAAAGATGTACTTCCAGGTTCTATTCTGGAGTACCTTTGGTCGTAAGGCAACTCCTCGACTTCGGCTTCTGACTTCGATCTTTCTTCGGGCTTTTCATGTCCAATTATATCAGTGGACTTGACCTCGGATAAAAACGCACCAAAGCCATCATTGTTCTGAGCTCGCTCCATTATTAACCCTTTAATTGATTTCTTAGTTAAATTGGATACAAGAATCGAACCGAAAACTTGCCGTTAACAAACTCACACTGGCGCCTAAGTATCATTCCCTCGCAAGATAGTTGTCATGCATAAAAAAACAGTGATACAGAAAATCAATAATAAACAAGCAAAAATTAAGCACCTTCTTTACCCCTCCCTACTTTCTTCAGTTTCATGTTTTGAATGTGCGGTTTCGCCTATTAAATCAATGTCTTCAAAAGTCAATTCTCGCTTTTCCGTTAGTCTTTTGCAAATAGCTCTGTGCAAACACTATGCTGATATTAGAACTAGTGATTTTTTAAATCAGACTAACTTACGGACAATGATAGGGCTTCGCCCCTAACTCTATCTTTCTGGTCATCCAATAGACGAAACAAATTGAACAGCCAAGTGTTCGGCGATTTTCCCTCATCTATGTGTCTATTTTCAAGTTAACGTAAAAAAAAAAATGGCATTCTAGTACTTACTTGATAAATCCTAGCGGAATCTCGACCTTTGATAATTCAGATTCTGGTAAGATATTCTGGGCTTTCACCAGCAGATTTATGTATTCTTGGCTGTGAAGAACAGTTGGTGGACTTCAAATTAGTCAGGCAAACGTACGAACAGGCTTTAATTCTTTCTGAGTTATTTGGAGCTTCATTACTATTTGGAGAAACGATTTCATTCGTCAAAATAGTGAGATTTTTAATAATATCGATATAGCAATCTAACAATGGATCTATCTGTACCCTATTCTCCATGCTAGCCAGAGAAAAAACCCTAAAAATTCGTATTAATTCATTGGCTAAAACTATTGTCGTTAGTATTCACTTGGGCGAGATTTCAACTCCCCGCAAAAAGATTGGAGGGGGAATTTTATTGGGTCAGCCTAGACTTAATAAATCTCATAAAACGCAGCGCGTATTTATCTGGAGGAATAGCAGATATACCTGTTGAAGACCCAATTGTAATGGTTTTATAAAGTCTCTCGAACTTCTTCAAAGTATTCCAGGTTGAGAAGAAGTCTATAAATCCTAAGTAGTATACTTTCTTCCGATCGGAAGAAAGTATCCCAACAAACCTTCTGCCATCCTTGCTCTCAATGAGAGAAAGAATATTAGGAAAATCTTCCTGAACATCGTGGATCCCAATTAAAAGTGAGTAGTCCATAATGTTATATTGTTCGAAAAAGCGGCAATCAATTTCAAGCTGCTCTAGTAGTTCTGTCTGGCTTTCCTCATGTATGAACAACATTTCCCCGTTGCTCTTCATATCTAGCTCCTTTAGTGCGATTGTTCTATCTTGTTGTAGTATCGGTGGAGTTGACCTCCCCACTAAGCTTCCTTTAATGTCGTATCTTCTGTGGATTTCTACAGGAGTGTGAAAGATGTTCTCCATCACAATGAAAAAAATCTTGTGAATCTTGTTTTTTCTGATGATGGAGTGGTTATTATTTGAAATCTGGTCCCTCAACATGTGGATGGGTTTAAGAAGAGGCTTCTTGAACCTTAGAGCGTGAAGGCCATAGATTCTGGTTATCAAGCTATTTGGGTTGCTCTCAATATGCTTGTAGTACTTATCTAGGATACTTCTGAAGAACGAGGCTGTCTTTTTTTCAACAGTTTTTATTAAAAATCGGCCATCCGTTGTGTAATAAAAAAACGCTCCAGACTTCCCCTCACTACATAATTCATTCATTGATGATAGGTTTCCTAAGACCATGTTTCCTAATAATTGTTCTGGGCCAACACTTCTAATGTATGATTCTGGAGAAATATGACATATTTCTCTGATTTTTCTGAAAACCATTGGGTTATAGTCAATAAATTGCACCGGCTTTCCATAACTACCATCTCCACGCCCATTTTGCACCCAAAAACTGGTTTTGAGGTTAGACAGATTCGAAGTCCTGGGAATGATGAAGAATTTCTCTTTCATAATGAAGTCGTAATCCGCCACGGTACGATTAGGTTCAGAGTAAACTCTTCCTATTGCCAGTCGCATCCCAATCATCATATTGAGTACAGTATTCCAGCTATCGTGACCTATATAAACCACATAACCTTTGGTACGTTTTGGCCCTGAAAAGTTCGCACTCAGAGATGAGGGAGAATCCGAACTTTTTTGTGAAAACTTCGAGTTAATCACCGGGTTTTTTGACCTTGATTGCTTAATTCTTATCTTTCCAGAATTTTTTTTCATGTTCTGGAAGCCTCCACTAATTTTACTTTTTTTTTTATAAATCTGTATCAAGGATGTTCTATTGTGATTTGTGTCGTGCGCAAGCCCACCCTTTTCGAAGCTAGAGTTTGATCTATGCATGAAAGTCTTTCTAATCATTTCACTTGCAGACATTCGGTGCTTTGTATTGGGGGCGACATTTCCCTTATTAATATACATTTTCCTTCTATTATTCACCTTTCTTAGTAGGCCAAGAGGGTAACCACTATTGGGGCCAGATTGAGAAGTAGAACTCTTGATAGAAATACCATTCGCGACTCTCCTGTATATTGAATCCATCAGATCAATATTTGTTTCCAGTACTTGTTTCAGAGAGATCAAATCATTATTAAATACTTCCGAAGTCTTTTTGATAATCGAGTTTGTTTCTTGATCACTCAAAGCCAGGGCATTTTGATCCACATTAAATTGCTTACAATCTAATAACTGAAGTTGAGGAGAGTGGATCCACCTTTCTAAGGTAAAAAGAGAATCTTCGGTTTCCAGTTTGGCCTTCTTAATATCTTCAAGCAAACGAAACACATGTATCTTCAGTTGGGAACTATCTCTTTCTTTGGATTCACTGACCTCGTACCTATCGGTTGGGACTCTATTCAAGTAACTCATGATCTCAAAGATAGAAGGATATTTTTTACTATCAAATTCCAAGTCACTCAATTCTGGAATGTTTGGAGTGATTATTCCAAAAAATGAGAGGAACTCGGGAGATTCCTGAATTGCGATCTTATAACTCTCAAGATAAATCTTGGACTCTTTTTGTCCATCTTGTTTTACCGAGTAGCTATTGAAAAAATTTTTAATGTCTTGGTCCGAAGAACTTACAATGTGAGGTCCAACCAGTGTATATCTCGCACTATCAATTGCTCTAATAGATTTCAGAAGTTTTTCAAAGCTAATTCCGTCATTTTCATCAGTACTACCTGCTCCCCTAATAATTCTGTATGAAAACTTTGCTTTCTCGTCAAAATCTTCGGAAATCATAATTCCAAGAGATCTTCCAAACTCATAGAAATCCAAAACATTGTCATTATTCAAATCCATTGCATTAAAAATCATTTGAGAAAGAAGGCCATCATCCAATAGTCCTAAGAGCACTCCAAATCTTTTTATGTCGATAAATCCTAAAGTTTCAAAATGAGTAACCGGGTTAAAAATATCGTAATTTTACAGATCCGAATGCAACATGAAACATGTTGTTACTGAAGTCTACGGAATAAAAGGTTAGACCTCAAGGAAGAGCTTACCATTATTTGAGTTCGATTTGAATGTATCATAAAAATCTTTTATTTGCTTTGTGGACAAGTTTGTTTCGTTTTGGATCCTTGTGAAGGCATCCTTACTACGAGAATTGGTTGAACATTTTCGAATAAGATATCTAAGCCTACGCATACGTGCCAGTACTGACTTCCAAATACAAAAAAACTGAATATGCTCTTTTGCAGTGTAAGCAATATTTTCAATTGTTAGGTATTCAGTTAAGTGTTTGGTGATTTACGAAGTTCTCTGCGCGGCAAGTGTGGAAATCCATGTAAATATTAAGCACGTCTAATAATAATAAAAACAATAGAAATAACAGAATTTGATTGCAAGTTATCTAGGGCGGACCTCAGTTAATAGTTCAACTAGGGATATCACACCAAACTACTTAGTAATATTCCGATGTATGAGGTTCGATTTTTCTTCTTTTGTAGTTCCGGACTTGTTAAATTGAACGGGTTTTTTGCAGGCAATAATTTGATATTGACCGTCCCCCTTGATCATGGCATCAAGGGGTATCCTAACTGTCTGGCTGTTCACAAGCCACATAAGGGCCTTGCCGATCATGCTAGACGAACTTTTAGAGTTTATCTGAAAAAGTAAGACAATTTCTCGAACAGTATTTATCGGAACTTACCTTTGATAAGAAGGGCTCAACTTCTGTTTTTAAAGAATGAATGACATTAGCTGTGATGTTGTACTCCCTTGTTATGTGGAATCCAGAGTTTGTAATAGTGTCCTAAAAGAGTATTTTTGGTTCAGCCGACAGCTTACGTTAAACTCACCTTAATGTCGGGCCAAGCAACAGTCGGAGATATGTCCGCAAATAACATCATTCCACCTGGCTTAAGAAGTTCGAACACTCCCTTTACAAATTTATCAAAGTTTGGGTAGCAATGAGCCGATTCAACATTTAGAACAATATCGAATGACTCTGGGGCAAAATAATTTTCAAGTTCCATACTATTCCCTACATAAAACACCTTATTCCCGGCTGGGATTAGGTCATTTCTATATACTTGCCTGCATATTTCAATTCCCTGGTCACTTATATCGATTCCAGCATATGACTTAGGTTCTGCAGCGCTACATATCACCACAGAACCGCCTCCTCTTCCACAACCTACTTCCAGAATGGATTTACCTTTGAGATCGTCATCATATGTAGATAAGACGGCAGTATAGAGTTGTACTGAGTTCCAGACATCATTGAAGCTAGGTGGAGAGTCTTTCTTCAACTTTTCCAATTTTGATTCGATGAATTTATCCAATTCTGCATTTTCGGGAGGGCAATGCGGAGTTCTGATTGCATAGCCATAGTTCATAAAAGAAACATCAATATTGTTGGTATATTGAAGTTTTGTAAATAGCTTGTTACAGGAATTGTAGCAAAACCTCCAGAAAAATGGGGCGACGTTCAGCAGTGACTTTAAGTGCCAATAAGTTAACCATACAAAAGCCAGGAAATAGTCTACTATAGTGAGCACCTTCATTTCATGTAATACGCCCTTCAAAATATTTAGTTTTTGTATTTATATATGATTTAGTGATAAACTCGTATCTAGGTTAGCTCGCTGTGAAATAAGTAGGTTCGAGCGTATCACCCCCGGTAACAAGTTGATTTGTCGAAATGAATTACGAACAATCCAGAAGCTAAACTCTATTGTCAGTTATTTATCTTCTCGGCTAAATCCGTGAAGTAAAAAATGCAATAGTGGTTTTTTAAAAGTATTTCTTTACTGAAATTAGTGAAAAGAATTATCAGGTCTTTTTTTTTTTTTTTTTGTGGGTTTCACGAAGTAGAATTCTAAAAGATTGGTAACTTAATGGTCTTTAGAAATTTGTTCAAGATGGAACTTAAATACTTATTTAGACAGGAAATAGATTTTCAATTATCTGAAGAAAGTATATTAACTATGCCAGCGAACATAAACATATTTACATGAAATAAATTTCCCGCGAAAAAATATGTAGAAAAACAACCTCACAATACGTTTGAAATTATGTCTATAAAGCAAAGTGAGGTATTTCGAAAGGCCTAGAAAAATTCACCTCAATTCGCATTTTCAATTCTACATCTTGGCGATATGAGATTTTGGTAATGAAAGATACGCCTGGTTCACCGAAGAGTTGAAAAGATGAACTTGTCACGGCCGTGCTCATCTAAAGCAAAGACAAATGAACTGCTCAGTTTGAACGTAAATAAGAACAGGGCAAACAGAACAAAGATCACAGTGGTGGTTAGGAAACGTCCCCTAACAGAGAATGAGATTGCAAGAAATGATATAGATGTGGTGGAAGCTGTGGGTGACGAAAACACAATTTATGTCCACGAGCTGAAAACCAGGGTAGACTGCACGAAATATATCGATAAGCACTCCTACACTTTTGATCGGGTATATAGTGAACGTATTAATAATAGAGAGCTTTATGAAGATATAATACGCCCGTTAACTGAAAATATTTTCACCCCAGGATTTAAATGCTCGTGTTTTGCATATGGTCAAACGGGAAGCGGGAAGACTTACACAATGATGGGAAGCGAGAATACTGCAAGTTCAAATAGTTCACAAAAGCCGACGGAGCACGAACTTGGGATATTTGAGTTGGCAGTAAATAATATCTTCGAACTTCTTGCACAGAGTGAGCATGAAGATAAGGATGTCTATGTTTCGTTTTTTGAGATATATTGCGACAAACTTTACGATCTTCTCAACAATCAAAAGCTTGTGAGCGCAATGGAGAACAGTAAACGTGAAGTAGTCGTAAAGGATTTAACAGAAAGACTAATAAAGACCAGGGAAGACTTATTGGCAGTTATAAGTAAAGGATTAGAGTACAGAAGAACTGCTCAAAATAGTATGAATGACATGTCGTCCAGGTCTCATGCAATTCTTCAGATTGAAATCAGATCAAGAATCTTGACTGTTACGAAGGAATCTTCACTTCAATCTCCACACTCCCCAAAGTTTGTCACCTATGGTAAGATGGTATTCATTGACCTTGCAGGTAGCGAAAGAGGCGCAGACACGGTTCACAGTACAAGGCAGACCCAGCAAGATGGCGCTGGCATTAATCGCTCTCTTCTCGCACTTAAGGAGTGTATTCGCGCCCTGCACGACCAGCAAAGTAGCCACGTTCCTTTTAGACAATCTGAGCTGACTAAAGTTCTGAAGGATGTATTCGTCGGAAATGCCCACTCTGTGATGATTGCAAATATAGGGCCGTGTTATTCGTGTTCGGAGCAGACCTTGAATACCCTAAGGTATGCACACAGAGTAAAGGAATTAAGGAAGAAGTCAATTAATAGAACGGACACATTTTCAAGTGAAAAGCACGTGACAAAACACCCCTTTGTCAGGAAGACTACCGCTCCGGCAAGTGTCTTTAAGAAAGACTCCTCTTCAAGTAATGATAGTCCGAGGTCTTGTACAGAGGAGGAATTTGAAGAGTCAAATATTGACACTGAATTTCGGGAGGAAGAGTTCGAAATCTCTCCGAATATGGCCAGGTACAATACGGCCTTAGAGGGTATGGAGAACGCTCTTTCTTCGAATAATTCAGTAGATGGGGAGCAGGTATCCGTTGAAACTTCTTCCTCACCTCAGATAAAGCAAGTTTTTGGAAGAAATAGTATTTTTAATATCCCGGGGATTGGGATTGTTAATACAGATACTATTCCAGAGAACGACCTAAATAAGTTAAAAAAGTACCTGCAGGATTATCTTGCAAAGAAGCAGGAAGAATTGGCGTCAAATCACGCCACTCATTTGGGAGTTCTATGTGAGTGCTTGAAGGAAGAATCACTCATATTAAAAGATTTACTAAAGAAAAGCTACTGTAAGGAAAACTCGTGTTCTTATATTTGCGAGTTAAAAGCCTTGATAACAAGAAAATTAGAGTCTTTGGAAAGCCTAAAAAAAGAGCTTATGGAAATTGAGGAACTCATTTCTGTAATGGATATAATTGGAATAAAGTGACCGTATAGAAGATCTCCCATAAATATAGCGTTTTCTGAACTTATTACTCAGCGGATTTTCACTCTGTTGAATACTTTGCAATATGGTTTTCTATGGCGAAGTTTACATTCATTCCAAAATTTGGATGGTAAAATGAAAATTGTCTGAATCGACTAAATGTTTAATCGACGGTTTGGAGACAGACCAATATATTCGAAATTAACTTGAGCGACCAATATACGTAAATGTGCTCGAACCCACTAATTTATATATACTGAATCAGTTTTTTGAATAATGAACTTTTTTGCTTTTAATAACCTTTCTACCACTCGACTCCGGAACAATGCTTCTTCAAATTTATTGCCAGAGGAGCTAACTTTTGTTTGAGGCCTGAACTGTCTATTTTTCGATTTATTAGAATCTCGAAATGTGCGAAAATACGGGCATTGATAGGGCTAGTACATTTTTGACCTCCCCAAATTTAATTGCAAAAAAGCAAAAAAAATCTCTAACATTGAAACTAAAGGAAAATAGACACACTAATTAACTCCATGAATGAAATTCGACTCAAACTTTACGGGAAAAACAGACTTGAAATTCAAAGTGTCTCAATTCGAACTCAGTTATTTGGCAAATTTAGAACACAGGAATTTGATCAAGCGCCAACGATTCAATTTTCGAAAAATGTCACTTTTCCAACCTAGTAACCAAATAAAATTGACAAATGTGGCTATTGTACGTTACAAGTCACACGGAAAGAGATTTGAAGTTGCATGTTATAAAAATAAGATCTTGAATTGGAGAAGTGGAGTTGAGTGGGACCTAGATGAAGTACTTCAAATAAGGTCAATTTTCACAAATGTATCTAAGGGTCTAACTGCGAAATCAGAGGACTTAGTTTCTGTATTTGGTTCGAACGATGTGGATAAGATCTGCAAGATTATATTGAATAAGGGAGAAATTCAGGTTTCTGAAACCGAAAGGAGTTATATGCTTGATAAGCAATATACGGATATTTGTCACATGCTCAGTAAGATGACAATAAATCCGAACAACAATCTTCCTCTTTCAGTTAAAATTATTGAGTCAGAGCTTAAAGAATCTGGGTTTTCAGTTTCTCTCAACAAAAGTACTAAAGAACAGGCTTTAAAAGCTTATGATCTCTTAAAAAAACGAATTCCAGACCAAATCGAGAGAGCAAAAATGTTGTTAAAGTTAACAGTGGATATTGGAAAGAAGCAATACATTACAGAGAAACTGGAGAAGTTCAATATTTATGTTGCTTCTACGGAAGAAGATCAAACTATTTACTCTATTACTTTCTTTTGTGAGCCTCGTTATTATCGTGAAATTGACATGTTGGATTGTAAACTTTTGCTCCTTGACTCTAATATCAAAAATATGGACAGTAGCCCGGAATTGGATCGGGAAAGTTTAAGTGAGGTTCATCTTTGTAAACAGGCAAACTTAAAAACTCAAACTAAAAGCCTTCCCTCTACTAAGCAAGGAGTTATGACTGACAATCGAGTTGAATTATTACGGAGTAGCCCCACTCAAGATGGAGAACTTGGAATTTTAGAGAGGAGAAGTATTCAAAAACTTCATACTCAAGACAAAAAACCCACTTCTAAATCCAACAATATGCTGTGTCGTAAATGCAATGTTGAACTTGATGACTCCATAACATTTAGAGAGCATTACCGCTCTGAATGGCATATTTTCAATACGAAAAGAAATGCAAAAGGCATGAGTCCTATCTCTGAAGAGGAATTTAACGAACTGAAGCAAGATATTAAGATGGGATTTCTTGCTGTTGATTGAATCTGGCATAGCTCCGTAACAAATCGCATTATTTGTACTGTAATTAGAGGTCATTATTTTTGTAAGTTAATACAGGAAAAACCAAATAGAAAATTTGCATACTCGTCTATATAATATACTCAAATTATTTCCTTTTATTTCGTCACAAAGAGATTTCGGATTCACTATCGTCTATCTCAGAAATAAGAAAACAGAATACCCGAATTTTAGGAATTGAGATATATTAAGTAGGTGTTTAATTCAGAAGTGGTCCGTAGGAGGGGCCCTAGGTTATTTATTAACCTAATCTAGCTATTAAGGTAATTTATCTCCAAGAAGAAATGCGAAAGATCTGCAAAATACTAAATTATTTCCATTACTTTGAGGAAAAAAACAAATTAAGGAGTAGGTGTCATTTAAGTTTGATGTTACGGCGTTCTTTGAATATAATTTGAGGCTATTCATCATAGAAAAATGTTTCTGGCCACCAATTCATTATGGGTCCAAGTCTCATTTCAAATATACTAGTTGGGAATGGGAGTGAAAAGTTATGTAACACTTTAGGATGAATAACCCCCATAATTCCAATAACTAGTTGCTCGTTTAGTTTTGTCTTCTCAAAATCAATACACTTGAAGTCATTTTTGAGTACCACCCTTTGAACAATTAAATTGACGCATCTAGTTTGAAGGAAAGAGGGATCATCTACTTCCCGTAGTGAATAAATACCTATCACATTTGGATGTATTATATTTGGTTCACTTAACGAATATTCTCCAATAAAACCAAGCCTATTTAGAATTTGGTCCAAAAAGCCGTGTATTTCCTCCAATCCGCTTCCATTTGAGTTACAATATGCAATTGCAACTCTTCTGTCGTTCCTAGATCCCGTTGAAGTGTTATCGTCTAACAAAACCACGTCCCCTACCTCAAAGATCCTTTGGGGAAGAGGAAGACTTTTGTTAGAGGCCATTGTCTTGAGCAATGATTGAATTAAATTGGTTCGAACAATTTCGAATTCACTTGTTTTCGCATCCTTTAATACAACTGGAGGATGACTGAGGTCATATTGTGACTTATCGCAAGGAAGTTTACTTAACTCTTGGTTTTCAATTCTGAGCAGGCCCTCAAAGCAATCTGAATGCTTGCAAAGCCCCCAGTTTAGTGCTTCTGAGATTCCCAGAAGAGAAAGCTCACGCTTTACCTGATCAGCCAGTAAATTCAGCTTATTCAGTTCATTGAACCATAATTTTCTCATCTTGATATTGTTGAATCCAAATGAAACTCCAATATCTTCATATAAGTCTACCGGGTGCAGTATATCTGACCTATTCATTGGAACTGAACATTTCAAGGTGTCAAAATCGTCTTCCCTAATAGTTTCGGATTTGATCATCATTTTGTGTAATAAACTCTGAGTTTGTGATGAACTTAAAATTGGGGTAATTCCCAGTATATTTGATGCATCTGAAGATTTAATCTCGAACTCTATATTATCAATGCAAGGAGTCAGAACTCGATAATTACCGTTAGCCAGTACCTGGTATTTGTGCGGAAATATAGGATAAATTGAGTGTTCATACTCCACCATTACCGGCTCAATCTCAAATTTGTTCCTGCAATATAGTGAAAATGCGGAAACAATTTGATTCAAAACAATATGAGCTCTATTATAATCTGTTGCAGTTACCTCAATGAACACGTTTTTTGTGTTTAAGGTAATTTTGCTATGGTCACCGTTGATCAAAGGTGGAATCGATAAAACATTTCCAGCACTGTCAGAAATAATCGGCAAAACATTACTGCCCTCTACAAGGGGAACAAAGCGCTTAAGTTGTTGATGCTTACTGAGCAACTCTATTAGCTGGTTTCCGTCAACCTTCTCTACCCCGATTAAGGGAACGAATTTAATTTCCCCATGAGGTTTTGCGTCATAGTAAAATGGCCCTTTGATTTTGTCAAGATCATGAGTTCCAATAGATGCTAAAGATCTCTTTCTGCAAATATTATGATGCAACTTTTCCTGAAAATCAATAAAACTTTTATACCTATCTTCGTCAAATTCTAGGTCCCTTAATATTGCAGAAAGTACAAATGGACGAATGGAGGCAACTTGTCTCTTTACAATTAACTTTTCAGGCGTTTTTATCGCTCGTAAAACATATGAAGGAATCTCAGAAATTCCAATAAAACAACCCAGTGCAATAACGAGTCCCTCCAAACACAAAATATCGGGTCTGTTTGCAGGAATTTCAATCCTTGCCATTTCCTCCCCTGCTTCTTCATCAAACTCAACTCCATCTAATTCAAGGCCATAGTTAAAACAAAGACTGTCCAGCCATTCTTCAGTTACCTCCCTTTTCAGGTAAGACGATAATACCCTGGTACTAACACTTACAACTGGCATATTTTCCTTTTTTTTTTGTTATTTGAGAAACTAAAAGTTTCGGCGCCATATAACCGCATCAAATTATGATTCCTCAATGTAACCTTAAACTCATAAACTCTTCCTAGTTCTGCTCAAAATGCAATCTCACAACGTCAACTCTCCAACTCCAGACATGTTGGGTTTTGCACCAAAATTGAATTCCTACAAAGAAAGGTAATTAAAGTAGAATACAGAAGAATATGTAAGTGGGCATTTTGCCACCATGAAACTCCTTTACAAAAACATAATTTATCAATTATCAGGAATGTTTCATATTATTTTAGTCGAAGCCTAAATAACTCATTTGAAACACCTAACGAAGCGAATTAAATGTCCTCGATATCTACTCCTTCGGTCTCATCAAATTCAATTCCAACTTCGTCATATCCATCTTCGAAAATATCGGTCTCATTAATTTTTGTAGTTTCCGGTATTTCTCCTTTGGATTTCAAGGCTCTAGCTTCATCGGGAGTATACTTCAAAATAATGTCGCCCTTTGAGTCCTGGAAGTCCCTGAGTGAAACAAGAACAATATCTCCGGGATTAACCCAAACTTTCTTCCTCATTTTGCCCCTAATGTGACAAAGACGTTTTTGACCATCGAAACAATAAGCATCAAGTCGCCCATTTCCTAACATCCTCTGAACCTGACCATATTCCTGACCCTCCTCCTTAAAAACGAGCTCTCTTTTGTCTCCTTCACTGTCATTTTTGCCTCTTCTACGATTTTTTCCACCCTTTCCCTTATTTTTCGGCATTTCAAAATTTTTTAAATATGAAAATTAATTTAAAAAATTTGTAAATTTTGACGCCAAATTAAATAAATTTTTATATAAAAATATTCAACGGGGTCGCAATATTTGCCGGATTGAGAGTTTTATTGTAAATTTATAAAATTGGGGTTTCCTTCAAATAAATCACGAATTAGAAATGTAAATTATGGGAGCATTCGAAAAACAAATTAACTTTAGTAAAATACCGATTAACAAAGTTAGAAAATGGATTACTTTTAAGTCCAAAAAAATTCTCGGTTTGGAGGACGAGATATTTATAGATTACTGCATGAATCAACTCAAGTACAAGACCAGGAAATCACTAGCAGATGAGGAACTTCATGTATCTCCCATTGAACTTGTAAATAATATAGAAGGTTTTTTGGGGGACAGAACTTACGATTTTGTGAAGGAACTGTGGGATTTCCTTGAGAAACAAGAAATGCAAACACATAGAAATAGACCTGGATCGTTTGAAATGGATACTGTTGGAAATCGTCTAGATGGGAATTCCAATACCGAAGTATCTCTGACTAAAGTGAATAAGAATTTGGGTCATTCTGATGGTTTTCGAGTAAAACCAAACAGCAGCTTTTCTGAACAGATTCCAAGTGCCAACGAGAAGATTTCGAATATTTGTAATGACCATCCCAATTATAAAAAAAGAGAAGATTCATATCAAGCCTCTGATACTGAAGACAGCTCTTCTAGGCTCCTAACTGAAGCAGGAAAAAGAAAAAGCACTCAACTCCGAAGGAAGAACCGGTCTTTTAGTCGCTCATTGTCACCGGAATCTTATGGAGTAAATGATTTTGAACAAAGATCTTCCGAAAGAGTTCATTATTATAAGGAAAAATTAAGAAAAAGCGAGACAAGAAGCCCACTAGCATCTTCCCGTAAAACCCCAAGAGTTAATGGCTTAAATTCAATTAAAAGTGACAAAATGAATCTCAAAAATAAGATGAGCATCAGGGAACCAAAAGCAGATCCCAAAGATAATGCTGACGTCGAAGGTAAGAATTTATCAGTTGATGGAACAGAAAAAGAGTACTCTTTGAGAATGAAGGCACTCGAACTCATTAAACGGAAAAATAACGAAGGCAGAAACAATAGAACAGAATCTGAAGAGGCTCTCAGAATTCGTGCTCTCAAAAAATTTATGAATAAAAAGCTTATGAATCATGAAGAACATAATAATTAGCTCTCTTTAATCCGAGAGTATTTTTTTGTTATTTCGGCAATATAACTTAGTTTACGAAATTGCGATTATCACTTTTTCATATGCATGTCAGCTTGTTAATTCAAAAATCTGATAAAATCTTTTCTCCGACGGCTATCTATTTCGAAAGGACCCCCTATTTATGATTTTAAGATATATACGAATATTCATCTCATGTTTTGGATTAGGTGGCTAATTTCCACACTACTACTTTCTGCGGTACGACAAGTTGCTCCAAAGCCTGGAATTTCAGTGTCACATGGGAAAGTAATTAGTTCCCCAAATAATCGTGGTTTTCAGAATTCGGGTCCTTTGAATTCAAGCACTTCTCAAGGAAGAACCTTTGTTCATGATAAAGGAACATTTTCACCTCCGAGAGCTCAACCTCCAATTTCTCCAAAATTGCTTTGTCCAAAAGGCTATGATTTAATTAATGGAAATTGCGTCTTTTCACATACAATTCCAGCAAATATCGAGTGCCCTCAGGGGTACGAGGTTTTAAAGGGTGACTTCACCGTTGAATGCGTATTGAACCGTATTGTAAGTGCAATGTTTAACTGTCCCAATGGATCTCCTCCAAAATTCGTAGAAAACAATGCATTTTGCCCCACGGAAATAGTTGAAAACGCAATAATAGCCTGTCCCCCGAACACAATTCAAAAGGAGAATGGGTGTATAGCAGTTGAATCCAAGCCCCCTGGTTTTAAGTGTCCGGAAGGCTATTCATTAGGTGATGACTCAAATTGCAAACAAGTTATTGAAACAAAGCCATTATTAAACTGTCCCCCAGAAACAACTTTGGAGCAAACAACCATGGCATGTATTGCAAAAGTTATTGTTGAACCCCTGGAGGTTTGCCCTCCCGGGGCAATTCCAGTTAAGTCTAGAGACTTGAGTGATATGAGAAGTCTATTGAACAGAATAACCAGTAATCAAGAAACTCAAGGTAGGAAGTTACAGGAAATTCCAACATTGGGATCCTTAAATAAGGGTAATAGCACTCCAACTGTATCAGGAACGCCCGACATAAATTCGATTAAAACACAACAAAATGACCAAAATAATGGATCACCAATTACAAACTTAAACCCTGGAAATAGAGTTCCAATAAATTCCGGACCCGTTTCTTCCCAGGTATCCAGAAATCCAGGTCTCAACTCTGAGAATGGTAGATACAATAACTCAAATTTGGGTTCTGGAAATGCGAGCGAACAGAATAAATTGGCTGACTATTCGAATCCAAGTATTTCCTCCAACCAAATAGATACATTTTACCAGGCACTCTATGACTCCAGCAAAAGTATTAGAGAGAGCGGCGGAATTATAAACGAGTCACTCTTAGGCGATGAAGTCGTCTGTTTAATACTCCAGTTTGCCGATCCAAAGATTGTATGCCCCCCAGGACTTGAATTAACAAAGGAAGGAATGTGCATTCACTCGGATATATTTACACCAAAGAAGACTTGTGAAGGAGGAATTGAACCCGATAGTGACAACATGTGTGTAATTGAAAAGTTACTTCCTGCTGAAGTTGAATGTCCAAAAGGATATACACTAGATATTATTACGGGTATGTGCGTCAAAAAAGAAGAGGAAGAATTGATTTGCCCCGAAGGCACAACCTTAAATAGGGGCTCATTGAAGTGCGAGGTGGATCCAAAATGTCCAGATAATTTCGTACTTAACAACTCAACTCTCACCTGTGAAAATGAAAGGTCTGAACCTCCTCACCAGAAGTGTCCTGAAGGAACGGAGTACGATGAGGCTAGCAGTTCTTGCAAAGTGAAAGATGCCCAATTACCTTTGATTATGTGTCCAGAGGGATACGAGCAAAAAGGGGATGATTGCGTATTGGATAAGAGAATTCCTGCCTCGTACTATTGCCCGTCAGACTACTACCAAACAAATAGGAACGTATGCGTTAAATGGTACCAGGATTACATGTTACAGTGCCCACCCTTCCTGGAGCTTAAAGAAGAATCCTTTGCATATAGAGCCGACCTAATTCCTCCTCCAGCCGCAGGAAGAGGGCCAGTGCTCCCATTTACTGGTATTGGGAGAAGATTGCAGTTGCTGCCGTACCGTGGGAACTACAACTCTTACTCCGGGCAAGGAAGTGTTGAAAGGATAACTAGCGTTCCAAATGTAAGCAATTATGGTGAATTTCAAACTAAAACTATTAACCAAAGTCCAAAAAGAGCCTACGAAAATTTAGGTTCTTCGGCACCCATTGTGATTAAAAGTTTCAAAACCAGGGGAATGGTATGTTTTGGGTGGGGAAGACGCTATAAAATGATTGTCAGTTGCCCTGAAGGGACAGTTCTACTCAACGAGAAGTGCATTGAGACTAGAATTACAGAACCGGAATTCCTCTGTACCAAAGGCTATATATATGACGAGGCTAGTTCGACTTGTCTATTTGAGGAGAAAATAAGTCCCAACATGGAGTGTCCTGCATTCATGAATTTGAGTGTATCCAAAACGGGATCTCCTATTTGCATTGGAAGCAGGAGGGACCCCGCGGAAGTTACATGCCCTGAAGGGTTTGAATGGTTATCTGAGACGTTAAATTGCAGATCCCAGGAGTTCGCACAACCGAAGATCGGATGCGTTAAAGGATACTCCATCACCCAGGAACCCACCGGAACCTACTGCAAGAGAACAGATGCAATCAAACCCACTCCAAGTTGTCCTCCAGAATATAGATACGATCATACCGAGGAAATATGCATCTATGAAATCAAGCTCCACGAAGTGAAGGAACGAGATGAACAGTTAAAAAACGTCGTCACAAATATTAGAACTACTATAAATGTATAGAATTAATTATTCAAGGTATCGTTATACTTTTTCAATAGTCGTCTCTTTTCCAAGTCTCTCACTCTCTAAGGAAATAAATTTCTCAAATCTCTGTTTCTCAAGCCTTTCTTCACCGTTTAGTAATGCTTGAGTCCTCGCCATCATCATCCACATATGCAGAATTCCTGGGTGAATACGATTTTCTGAATTGAATCTTTGTCTGATTCGAGCAAAGGAATCTGCAATGTACTCTCTAGTTTTGTCGTCAAATTCGAGCATATCAACGCAACTACCTACAATGGAAAGATAGACGATTAAGTTGGAGGAGATATTAATCTCCGAGATGTGCGAAACTTTCCGAGCCGCTCCCAACCCTGAGTTTCCAACCCTGGAGTTTTGTCCATCCATTCTAACTGAAATGTCTGACTGCTTGCAAAAAATGCTCCTCATTTTACTAGTCAAGACTATAAAGTTTGCCTCTGACTTTATTGGAATATCATAGCTCGGAAACCCGTATTTAACAATGCCTGAGTTTACCAGAGACACAATATTGGACATGTTTTCAACCCCCTTTTCGGTTAACTTCCCTTCTTCTAAAGTAGTCTCGTCTACTACTATCAAGTTCCTCATAAGAGGAACTTGGAGCGCTCCCGTTACAAATTTATCCTCTTCCACATCAAAATAAGGCGTCAATTTAGAGTCGTTCAACGTCGAGAGGTCGACATTCAGCCAAAGTAATCTTGGGAGGTGCTTAGTCAAAAATTCGCGGAGTCTTCCAATGAACTCTCTACTACACATAGAAATGTGCAATACCATCGGAGAACTCGACAACTTGTTGATTGAGTCGTCTTCATCCACATCTTGTTGAAGCTTCTGCCGATTTGAAATGCAAAGTAATATGTATTCGGATAGTAAGTAATTCCCGTTACAAACCTTTGTGGAAATATATTCAATCATGATCTCATATATATCAGAAACGGTTTCTGATTTCAGATTCTCACACTTAGACAGTCCATCCAGAAATCTGCAGGTTTCCAATGGAGATTGGAACTTTCCAAGAAATCCATCGTAGCGAATTGCAGGACATTTTACCGGAGAGTAGTTGGAAATCTTCTTGAATGCAAATACGTGGAGTACGAGTCTAAATGGTCCTTTCGTCTCGCTCCGAACCAGGTTCTGGTTTCCTTGAAAATAAGAAACTTCGAAAGGATTCTCCAGAGTATCTTCCAAGTCCTGAAATTCAACGATAGAGAAAATCTCCAAAAGTTCATTCACCATTATATCATGCCCCGCTACTCCAGATGAACTCAAAGAGTGAAGAAGATCCTCCGGTTCCTGTAAAAACCTATCTTTAGAGAGAATCTCTATGGAATCAGAGGATTCCGGAAATTCAATAGTGAAGTCGTAAAACTTGGCAACGCAGTCTTTGAACCCTCCATAGGTATTGTAAAATTGTTCCTGGTAAGTTATTTCATCGGACCCAAGGGTCCATTCCCCAATTGTTTCAAAGGGAACAGATGAAAAAGTGTATACATTTCTGGAACCAAATTCGCGGATCTTCTTTCTACCTCCTCGAGTGGGTCCATTACATACACTTTCGAAAGGTGGGAGTTCCTGCTGACTGGCCAAACCCGCCTCTGGAAAGGCAAAAATCTCCTGCTCTTTGAAATATTCAACCATTCCTTTAATCTTAACATACCCTGTTGGCTCACATCCTGCCACTTCTCCAGAAATTACATCTCGGGGGTCACTCTGACCCTTTTCTAGAGAATCTCTGATAGCTTTCAGCAAACCGATCATTTAAAACTAAACTCTTAATTGCACGAACATTCCGCACCAAAAATTCAAGTGAGCGGAAAACTCCTCAAAAGTCAGTGTGAGCTACTCATCTTAAAAATTACTTGCAGCAAGACCAACTTTTTACCGGGAAAACCCCTATGGCCTATACGCTTGGTAATTAACTTCGATATTTATTACTATTAAAGAGGCGCGCGTCTTGTCTCTGTCATGAGACAGTCGCCACAGTAGAACGCTTGTAAAGAGACGAAGGCGTAGGGTTTGCTCGCGACGAGAGGGAGATGGAATAGAAGGGAGAGTCAAGGAACTGAAGTAGTGGGAGTAATTATTAAGTTATATGTGTAGAGGTTGATTAAATTGAACTTTTAATAGTGCAAGAGGTTTCTCTCGGGTTGGCTTTGCAACTAGAGAATATGGACCCGTTATCTGCAAACCCTCGTAAGTTGAGTCACTAGATTTCTGGGGTGAGTCTTGGCGTTATTTCGCGGAATCTAGACTTAAGAAAGATTTCGTATTTATTTGGTTCCCGTGGAACTTCGGAGGCTTCAGATTTGGATTCTGACTCCGCAGCGTGCCTTCGGAATCTATTGTTCTCTTTGAAGTCTACCGGAAGTAATTACGGACCTCGGAACTACTTATCGGCCGAATTCTCACCTTCCCATGACTCATACCCTCCTTATTTTTCCATTTTTAATCATTCATCTTAGGTAAGGTTTTTGTTGGAAATTTACCCCCTGGCTATGCTGAGCAGGATTTGAAGGACTTCTTTTCAAAAGTTGGAGAGATCAGAAAATTGGAGCTTAAACAGAGGTTTTGCTTCATTGAATATGAGGACGAGGCTCAGGCTGAGGCTGCTCACCGAGAGCTTGATGGAGTAGAGTTTGGGGGACAAGTAATTGCTGTCCAGCCCCACGATCCGATGGTAAGGAATAAAGAGGCCAACTCCGCGAACAAGCCCCAATATAACCGGCCTCTACCTTCAGATGGCAGAGGGCCTCCAAGGAAGCACTTCCGTGTTTGTGTGTTCAACCTCGACGACAACGCTTCCTGGAGAGACTTGAAGGACTATGGGAGGCAGATTGGTGAGGTGAATTACTCTGCAGTTTTCCACTACCAGGGCCAAAAGGTCGGAGTTGTGGAGTATCTGACTGTTGAGGAAATGAAAAGGGCTCTGGAGGAAATTCCAAATCTGCCCTTCCTCGGGAAGTCGATCCGTGTTGAAGAGGATGTTGGACAACTTGATCGTGAGCTTGCTGCAGCAAATGGTTATGGGGCAAAAAGGAGGTCACCTCCTCCTTATGCATCAGGCCCTTACAACACTGGCGGCAGGGTCCGAGGAAGATATGTTTCGCCTCCCAGGTACAGGATGCGAAGCAGGTCTCCTAGACGTGACCCATACGATAGAAGAGACCGCACCCACCACTACCCTGATGATCGCTATCGTAGGGGATATGATGAGCGTGTCCCTCCTCCTAGGGAAGACTATTATAGAAGGGACGAAATAAGAAGTGGATATCCCGGAGAGAGATACCACCCCCCCCCACCTCCCTACGATGACCCTAGAGATAGGTATTCCCATGGTCCTGAGAGATTCGATGATAGGTATCCAGGGAGGGGGGTTCAGTTTGAAAGGAGAAGCCCATCTCGGACTGGAATTGGGGTGGGGCCCATTGGAGCTAATAGTGGGGTGGCAATTCAGAGGAGCGGGCACTATGGCGGCTCTGCCAGGGGTTATTACAGAGAAGACGATCGAGAAAGGGACCGAGAGCGGGACAGGAGGCCAGCTAATGACCAGTACTCTGGCTCTTATTATGTGAGAGACGACAGGGACCCACCGAACTCGAGACCAGTGGGTGGATATGCATCTGGTGGAATCCCTACTGGAAGCCGTCCTAATGTTCCATATTGACTAATCTTACATCGCTGATGGAGGATACATTTAATTCGATTGATGATTTTGGGCAATTGCGCATTAACTTTGTTTTCTTTGGTTCATTTCTGAGTTAGCACTAACACTTTGCGTAAATGGGTGGTTGGCCATGATATTTACCTGTGGTAACACTTTCCTAGTTAATTAATGACCGGTTCTACAAATTTATCTTTTAATGGGGCAGTAATAAAGCCTCCGAACATATTTTACTCGAATTATTAACTTAATAGGTTCTCACTGCTGCGGACTTGTCGTAAATTAATGGTTTTTGAGATGCACTTCTGATTAATTAATAATGATGCTAGCTCAGTGTTGCTTTTGGCAATGCATTGGCTGTTTCCAGCTTTTTATCATTGGATGATTAATCGCTGCTGACAGTTCCATATACAATATATCTCTTCTCTCCTTGATTTGCTGATGTTCGCTTATCTTCCTCAATGAGCTCTATCCAATGAATCGTGGTATTTTTGGCCATTTACCTGTTGACTTGAAGTAGTAAGATGCAGTTGAGCCACTTAGATTCACCTACCTTTATTGCTCGGGACACTACTGCAAATTTGGGTCGATGCATAGATGGTCCCTTTTAGTATATGATCTCAACTAGTTTGAGAATCACAGTTTTTTTCTTATGGTGGACCAGAATCTGGTAACCAGAAAGCAGGTTTTCTTGTGGGATAGAACAATTTCTCAAGGGACGTCTGTGACTCTCTGGATGAAATCAGAAATCTACGAGATAAACATTCTAGAAAGGGTTAGAATATATTTAGAAATTAGATTTACTGTCTCATTTATTTTTTCTTATTAAACATTGTCGAAATACTCTTGGTTGCCCTAATCTTGTGTTTCTCCTTAGAGAGAGCTGGATTGAGTCTTAAGTATGCGAATGGCTGTACTCCGTCCTTAAAAACATCTCCTCTTCCTTTCTTGCTCTTGAACTCTTTGGCACTCTTCACAGTTATATGCTGCTTTCTTTGTTTCTTTTGAAATTTGTGATTCCTGATTCTATTTATTTCACGAGATGCCTTGTTAGGTAGTTGAACTCCTTGGTCTCCAAACTGTGAAAGCTGAAGGTCCTGGAATGTTCCATTGGGGAACTCGTCCTTCCTTTCGGAATTTAAATCTTCATTAATGACAATTTTGTTTATGACTGGGTCAAACTTGACCGCTTCATCCCTTTCTTTGGGATGTTTACTGCCCTTGGTTTTTATGGGGTTTATATTTACCACCTTTGAAGAGGCTTCCGAACTAAGGAGATCAATTGGATCAAATACTCCGGTGCTGTCATCAACAATAGTTAACCCTCTCCTTGGTAGAGCCTGCTTAAATCCGGAGTAATCTTCCTTTCCATTGAATTGGAACGCTTTTCTACCTTTATTCCCAAAATCTTCATCACTTGAAAAATCATATTCTTCGAGAAATTCTAGCCCCCCTCCTTCAGAGTTCTCTTCAGTGACTCCAGTATTTCCCAAGTCTTCCCCATAATCCATGATACTCCTAAATATATTCTCGCTGCCTCTGAGGGCCTTCTTTTTGGGTCTTCTTAGTTTCTTAGTTAGGTATCTATGAAGTTGGGCATGTTGAGTGGGAAATAGCTGGAGGGTCTTTTCCGAACCAAACTTCTTGATGACTGAAATCAGAGTTTTTCTAACTTGTATTCGGAATTTCAAAGCACAGTGTTGATTCTCTAATGTATTAGAAATAATTTGCGGAACAAATTCCCATAAGAGGTCTGGATTGAGCCTATACAGAGAAACCTTGATGCACTTTAGACTATTAAGATATATTAGGGGGTCCCTACTATTAAGGGAGTGGGATATAAAGCTGAGAATAAGGTTTAATAATGAATTGTCTTGAGATTGTCCCGGTTCCTGCATCAGATCCCCGAAGTCAAAAATGATTTTGGAAAGAGAAATGATGCAAGACCCCCCCAAGTAATCACCATCAAGTTTATTAAGGCTGATCCTGGATAAAGTTATCATTTTGACAATAACGCTTTCCAAGAACTGCCTACTTTCAATGTAGGACTCAATCAAAGATTTTAAAAGAGTCATTGCATTAATTCTAACTGTAGAGTTTGGCTCTCTGATACAGAATAAGATTTCTGGAATCAAAGAGTTAATTATTTGTTCAGTTCCAAATCTGAAAACAAAATCCTTGTCCTCTATCTTGTTGAAAATCTGAACAAAAACCCGAAGGCAACTAAGTCTATGCTTCAGAGAGCTCACAGGACAGTTTCCAGAGTCCAAAATAAGGATTCTCCACAAATCAACCAAGTTCTCTTTCAATTCAGAAAAGTCACGAGTTCGGGTCTTGAGTGTATCCAGTCCTACTCTCAAGCCCTTATAAAGTTTTCTTAAAAGTTGACTCTTTTCTCCAGTGGTCTTCTTAGAGTCTTGAGCTACTAGGACTTTTAAGAGTCTGGTGAATGAGGCGAGTGTAGAGCGGACCTTTTCTACTTGAATCCTTTTGAGCATTACAATTGCAACATCCAACAATGCAATTATTTTTCCACAAGAAAAAGGTAAGGTTGAGTATTCTACACTTCGAGCAAGGTTGTCCCAAGCAGAATAAAAGTTTTCTAGGTTTGATTGGAGAATATTGTTGTCGCAAAAGGGGACCAAGTTCTGAATGCAAGTTAGATAGTATTGGCATTCCTGGTCTCTAATGGAATTTTGGCCGGCTTCTCTAATGTCTTCCGAGTGGGAATTCAAGAACTTTACCACTAGCAAGGACAGAAAGGTTTTGGAGTGAGCACTCAGAGCTTGGGCATTATCCACCCAAGTCTTCCTGGCAATGTAGTATTTTCTATTATCGATGTTGCACATTTTCTGAGCCTCGTAGACATCGTCCTTGTCGTCCAGTGCTAATCCCCTAGAAATAAAGGTTTGTCTAGAAATTCGGACTAAAGCATTACAAATATGATCCCTCGTTGTTGGCCTATCCAGGAGTTGAATCATATATTTTTTGAGTACATCTTCATTTGGCCCAAATGTTAGGTTGAAATCAATGGGCTCATCAAAGAATCCCGGAAGTAAGGCCCAAATTTGTTCTTCTATAATTCTGTAGAGTCTGGCATGATTCTGCTCGGTTTCCTGGAGCTCAGAGTAGTGTTTATTCAGCTTGAGCGCTATTGGAAGAAAGTGGTCAATAAAGAAAGAAAGCTCAGTCCTCATTATATGTACTCTTAGCAATGGTAGAAGCCAAGAGTTACTTTTTATTAAAAATTTGGGATCGGTAAGTTCTATTCCTTCAAATGAAAAGGGCTTGTGTTCTAGAACCAGTTTTGGTCCGAAAGCTCTTGTGATGGATCCCACTATTCTTCTCAATTCCTCCTTCAAGTTTGAAATATCACTATATTCCAAGTACTGGCTCTCAAATGCCCCCCCATTAAGTGCAATTGAGGCCATTTCCAAGCACCTACCAATTACTCCCCCAAATATACAGACTCCTTCCTTCCTCTTACTTACTAGTAAAGGAACGGAGTTTTCACTAAAGTAGCATTTTGCCACAACTAGCTCATCCCAAGACTCAATTGTCAGAATTAGTAATCTGATTAGCTCGGGCCTTGAAAGCTTGTATCTGTAATCCTCTAAAAAATGAGTACAAAGTGGGATGATCCTTGAAACTATGGACTCAAACAGCTCAAAGTTTTCAATGTTTTTTTCGATGTCTGGGCACTCTGTGATGAATTTTTTAGTCCTGATAATCAGCTCGAACAGGGAATTCAAAACTGACGTATGAAATCCAGAGTCAGATATAACTGCAAGTTGTTTCAGAATATGGACAAAGTCATCAATAGAGCCTTGAATCCTCAAAATCTGAGCTTCCATCAAGCCTGTTTGGTTAATCACAGCAGTCAAGCAAGAAACGCAGGCATCCAGATATGAGTATAGCCACGCAACATCCTTCGTGTCTCTAACATCCCTAATATTGTTTATGAGACCATCCAAAGTATATAATGGAATCCAAAAGAGGTCTAGGCTCGAGAAGTCTTCTTTTTCAAAAAGTAACATTCGAGATTTTATACAGTCAAGAGAAGGTATGGAAATGTACCTGTATTGTTTTAACGTACTAAACTGAAGAAGAACGCCCAAATACTCCTTCACTTGATCCTCAGTAAAGTGCCGAATCAGAGCAAAGTATAACTCACTCGTTGGCTTTATCAACTGTTCGTGGATGCTTGAAGAGAGTCCTTGTGATGGCTCTAACTGTCTCTTACCACAAGTTGAGGTATAAAATAGAACCAATTTTTGGATAGAGAGGATTGTAAGAGAGTGGTCTTGGGAAATATTTAACAGAGAAATAATGGCGGCCTGGATATCGGCCTTTTGCCTGCTGGGTAAGTTGCCCTCAATAAGTATTTCAATCAAATTCATGAAGATATTTGGACTCAGTCTAACACCATCAACAACTGAGCAAAGCTGCTTCAGAGCAGAAGTCAAATGCAAAATATCGGTTTTCAAGCCTTCATTTTTGGAGACTACTACCATAATGTCCACCAGCTGTTTTATAATGACATTCGAAACAGCCGAATAGTTCACACCCAAAATGTTCATGTCCAGTACCTCTAGAAGATTTTTTAGAAGGATGAATAGGCCTGTGACCATCCTGTATTCTCCAGGGTTGCTATTACTGGAGCCACTTGTGTCTTTATTCAGCAAAATTGTATGAATTGTCTCAAAGGCCAGACTGATGAAGTTTGGAATGGAACAAAGCTCACTCTTGGCAATTATAGACTCTTTTATTATTAAAAACCCTTGGTATGCTGCCAAATACGAATCTTTTCTTGCAGACAAACTCTCCAAAGTAGCCTCAACCTCCAAAATCAAGGGATCCATGTTTGATAATTCTCAAAAATGTTCTTAACTGCCCAAAAAACGACAAAAAGCATAATTGGACCCGTATATTGGGTTGTTAGCGACAAATTTACCCAAAAAATTCAAAATCGTTTTATCTATTTTTTTAGGAAAATGGTCTTTATTACTATACCGGAATGCAGATGCTGTCACGTCTACAGGTAAATTTTGCCTTGCCGGTATAAAACATTTCAAGTGGAAAAAAAGGCAGTTGTTAAATTTTCATACCAAGAGCAACTCGAGTCCAATATCAGACTCTTTCAGTACTAGGTATTGAAGTTTCATCTACGAGCGCTCGGAGAAATACAGAGTCGAGTTTTATTTACTTGCTCGGAAACTGGCTAACTGCTGAAAATGCCTAGAGTACATGGAAAAAGAAAGAAGACCAGAACTCACAAGAAGGAGCTCGTTGAGGAGGAACTGAAGTCTATCCCGAAATGCTTCGTTCTAAGGAAGGGAAAGGTTGCCAAACAGGTAAAGAATCTGGTTATGGATTTAAGGCATGTGATGTCTCCCTGGAGTGCCATAAAGCTGCAGGAAAAAAAATACAACAGGACCAAGGACTTTGTTAGTATTGCTGGCCCACTAGGAATATCTCATATTCTCGCATTGAGCCAAACTGACTCAGGTGTTTATCTCCGCCTGATAGTTTTGCCTTCGGGACCAACAGCAACTTTTAAAATTGAGAACTTTAGCCTTATGCATGATATTAGGTCCTTGCAACGCCGGCCAAGGAGTTGCAGCTCTGACTATCTGACTTCGCCACTACTGGTCATAAATGGGATGAAACAACGGCTTTCAAGCAATGGAGAGAACGTGGTTCCGTTGAATTTGCTTCAGACTATGATGAGCGGGATGTTCCCTGCTATAGATTTGACCAAGGTCAATGTAAGATCTTGCAGAAGAATTGTCTTGATAGAGTACAACAAGGACAACCAACTTTTTGAACTGAGGCATTACGCAATTATTCGGCGTCCTGCGGGAGTTTCAAGGCAGATTAAGAAGGTCTTGATGAAGACTCGAGATTCAAAGCTTTATTCTATTGGACGTGGGGATGACATGGCTGATTACATATTAGGGTCAGAAAATGGGGCTTGCCCGTCAGATAGTGAGATAGAGGATGAGGTAGAGGTGAAGGTGCCTGTATCCAAAGTAAATCAACAAGATGGCAGCCTAGGACTTTCTGAAAAAAGTGGAAGCTTCACAGGTAAGGTTTCGGTTTCCTTAAAGGAGCTCGGCCCCAGGATTTCAATGAAGCTGGTTAAGGTTGTAGATGAGGTCTGTGACGGGGCAGTCTTGTATCACTCCTTCGTAAAAAAAACCAAGGAGGAGTTAATTGAGCTTGAAAAGAAGGAGTTGTCGTTGAGGGAGAAACGCAAGGTAGAGATGGATCTTTTGAACGAAGACCGTGAAGAAGGCAATTTAGAGAGGGTAGATGATTAAATAAGAAGGCAGGGCGTAATAATATTGGAAATAATTATCAGGTATACTAACTTTCATCATTTTGGAAGAAATTTGTTGAATTTTCTGCGCGCGCCACTCTTTTCTGAAATGATCTTTTTATACTCATTAAAGCGATCACCGATCTTTGTGTTGCTATCTCTAAACCTTCTTAGATACGTTTTGACGTCCCCTGGCTGTAAAGAGGTAGCCTTGAGGAGGTCTATTAGGGACTCAAGTTCATTGTCGTAGGGGCTTCCTTCGAAAATGGGTAAAACAATGGAATTTTCTGATTGAAAAGATGAAGATTCTGATTCTTTATCAACTAGAACAACTCTGTCGAGGTTCCGCCCCAGGCGACTCAGGTCTTTGTAAGTACGGCCATCTTTTCTTGTGAAGTGGCTTTTGTCCAAGATTCCAATAATCGGCAAATTCCATTTTTCAACAATTTCTTGGGGAGCTGGGAATTGATCATCACTCCAAACCACTATTTCGTAGTAATGTTTGAGTTCTTCGAAGAACTTGTCTGCCCCTGGCCTTTTCACTATTCCCCAGCCGTTCTTTCTATTATAAGTTACATCACACAATAATCCTCGTAAGCCAACTACGAGCGTCGGGAGGTTTTCTGGGTATCCGAGTTGATTAAAATCAGGTAAGAGAGGTTCTTCATTTGGGGGAACCAGCTTATTGATAATATTATCTATCAGCAAATTATAGCTCCATTCATTAAAACGTTCAAACCTGGAACCCAAATTAAACGAGCCGAACAATTTCTTTAGTGTCAAAAGGTAGCTCAAACAGGCAAAGAGTCCAATTCCAAATATGGTTCTTCCCTTTGTACCCCTCCAACCAAACCTATTATTTTTGCATTCAAAAGGCTTTCTCTCACTTTGTCTAGATTCAGAAAAGCTCCGAAAAATAATTCCTTTATTGGTATGACCCTTAACCAAAAATTCCGGAAAAATTCGCATTCGGAAAAAGCTTCCAGAAGCAATATAGGCTAATGGAATAAATACCTTGTGTTTCCTACCGCATATTGGCAGGAAGTTAAGAAGCATCTAAGGAAGAAAAAATATCAATAATCAAAACCGGTCCCCGCCAAACTACATTTAATTAGAAATCCTAATTAGCGATATAGTTTAAACATCTTAAAATATGGAGCAAGTACGCTCTTAAAATTTGGCTTTAATCCAAGTATAATGAGTATTTAGAAGTTAAATAATGAATTCTAGTGCAAGAGGTTAACTTACCATAGTTGCAATACAAGTAGGGATATCTTCAGGCTGTTCAATCCAAAGCTTGTGGGGAATATTTTTAACCTTGAGTTTAGAAGAGCATTCTTTTAACACTACTTCTTCAGGGCAGGAAAGGACGATCTTCCTCATTTGATCAATATCTCTTAAGTACTTTTTGACTAATTCATGTTCAAAGTTCTCTGTAATTGCGGCAACGCTGAGAAATTTCCAAGGGAAAATGCAATACTCCAAAAGTCAGGATTTCAAGGAGTTTGGCTTCGCACTAACCTTGCATGACAAGCTTGGGCAACAAAAGAGCCCGAATTCCACTCTAAATCTGTTCTAATTAAGATATATTGCACGATTTGGTCTTCCGGCTCCATTTTCACTAATTCTAAAATTTTGGTGGTTCCCGCTGAGAAATTTCTCCGCAAAGTGATGAGAACTTTACGTTGCAAAAGTGCAGATATGAAAATAACCTTTGTATTTTCAAAGTCTGTTTAGTTGATTTAAAACTGAAGTATGAAATAAATTCTCACTCTATACTTCAAAATGTCCTTTGAATTGTCTTAATTATTACATTCATGGCAACAATGGTGTTCACACACTTGGTTTTTATTTTGATTGCATTGGCATTCATTATTTGAAGATGGCTGATGATTGCACTCCATACAATGGCATCGATCATTCTGGATATTGTGGTTAATGTATTGATTTTGATCGAAATGTTGGGGGTGGATATTTTGAAGGGGAATATGCGACTTTGGGGGAATATATTGTTGCTTATCAATTGCATTTGCATTCATCAAAATTCCAGACTGGAAAGTACCAACTGCATTTTCACGATCTGCAGACCAGCAAAGTTAGTATCCACAAAGGACTAGACCAAGACTTCTCGATTAAAGATCAATCTCGCCCAATAAATTTTTTAACTTACCTGCGAAAGACTTGACTTTTGGAGTAAATCTATGTGAAGTTCTTAAAAGCGTCCACATCAAAATGAAGACTCCGATGAATAAAAAAACAGAAAGTGTGACAATAACAGGAACTATCCATTGAGCTAACATTGTTGAAATGAGGGAAGGAGAATTTCAGGGTTTTCGAACCTAAACATGAATAAATCTCATCATTTTTTACGTGTAGTAGACACGAACGTAGTTCACGACTGTAAAATGGAATCAATTTGGGTAGATGTAGGAAAATAGGAAGTTGATTCGAGGATTTTGTGGGGTATGTGGGCTATTTAGGAGATGTTATGTGCAATATTTCGGTATTCTTTTTCATCTTTCAAAAAGAACAGGCGTGCGTATGCTAAGGGACGGAATTGATTTTGAAACTATTAATTCTCTTGTGTTGCATCTTTGACTTCAACAGAAATTGTGTAGCATCTTTTGTCTTGGTTAGTGTCCCTGTTAAATTTAGCAGAGCAAATTAGGCTCAGCCCTTTCTTTGCTTCCAAATGATCGTTGAAAAGCGTAATGGTTTGCTTCCAGTGGGTTGGTTTATCGAAGGGAGATGTAGATAAAACCACTGGTTTTGACTTGTGGGCAGGAAACTCTACATCAAACCAGAAAATGAATCCATGAACAAATTCGGTGTCTTTTTTCACTTTAATATTAAAGGTTGATTCAATATTATTTAGTTCAGAGGGGGACCCGATTTTTAATATATCTAGGGAGAAGATACATTCGTTAGAAAAGTTCTCCACATTCTTCGGCTCTACCTCAAGAACGAGTGGAGATTTCATGTATCCGGAGAGGATTATGTTTTTCATGGAGGAATAATCAAAGCCTTGAATATTGTTCATGCTTTCGATATTCTTTCCCCAAAAATCTTCTATTTCTACGAGGGAAGCATAAATAGAAGCTTTTCTCGGGAAAATAAGGCCGGAGTCCGGGTTGAGCCATTTGTCTCTCGCAAAGATGACACTATCGAGCATCCCCTCATGTAGAAGATAAAATCCCATCCATTCCGAAATTATGATATCCACTTTTTCAACAGGGAGCTCTATTTCCTCCACCAACCCTTTAATGATCTGGACCGTTCCAGAAAGCTCATTATCTTCGACAATTTTCTTTGCTAAGAATGAAACATTACTTCCATCTACTGCATAGACTTTACTAGCTCCGCACTTTGCGGCGAGCATGGAAAGAATTCCGGTTCCACATCCTACATCTAGCACCAGTTTACCCTCGAAGAGTTCCCTATTCTCTTCAAATGCCCTTTTATAGGCCTCCACCCTCTCCACGTCTTGGAGCATAAGTTGGTGGACCAAAAGGTCGTCATAGCTTCTAGAATAATTATCTAAGGTTGTCATAATTCAGATTTTTGTGATAAGACGAGGGAAATATTTATTTAGTACCGAAATTGGCGGAGAACTCAAGAAAGCAGAAATAACAAAGAAAGAATTCAGAGACATTCCGCTGGGAAAAATATGTAACTCTAGTTGTGGCTGGAAGTCCCAGGAAGTTACACTTGATTCATTTCTATTGCCCATTCGGACCCAATTGATTTACTGATCGCGTCTGGCGGGGAAAATTCTTCTGAGCCCACTGTGTGTGATCTGTTAAATTATTTGGCGGTAATCTGTCTCAATTACGAGACAAATTTAGAATACAACTTCGGAATACTTATTAGTAATTTGAAAAAAGACTAAAATTGGGACTGAACTTGAAGTTTAGTGTTTTGTAATACGAGCTGTCCGTTCTGTAAATACGGAGTCCAGATTTTCTATTTTTATTTACAGTGGAAATCAATTGAGGTTTTCATATCTTTCTACTTTATTTAACTAATATGGGAAATATTATCGCGAAGTGTGGCTGCAGGGACTTAACTATTTGTAACCTGGGTGCGATTAGGTCTGCAGGGTCCCAGGGACGTATTTACCGAAAAGATTATCAGATTCCTTCGTTCCTAATTGAAAATGTTGCTCTGGACATAAATATTAAGGAGGGGGTGACTGTTGTTTCCTCTGCAATCGTTATGAGAAGAAATCCGAAGTCTTCATTTAAGGGCGATTTGCATTTGGACGGAGATGAATTGAAGCTTGTTTCTGTTAGGCTCAATGGATCTGTTTTAGAGAAGAGCCTATATAAGGGATACTTTCAGCCAGATGGGCCTAACGGCAAACTAGTTATTACTAGTAGCCTGTTGCCCAAAAAGGATCAGCAGTTCACACTTGAAACTGTTGTTGAAATTCATCCGGAAACTAACACCAAGAACATGGGACTTTATTACTCTGCGGGAGTCTACTCCACTCAGTGCGAGTCAGATGGGTTCAGAAGAATTACCTTCTTCTTGGACAGGCCAGACGTAATGTGCAAATTTAGAGTCAGGATTGAGGCGGATAAAACGGTATCTCCTGTTCTGCTCTCTAACGGAAACCTTTTGGAGCAAGGGGATGTTGCTGGTTCTGATAACAGGCACTTTGCGATTTATGTGGATCCCTTCCCCAAACCCTCATATTTATTTGCTGTTGTTGCTGGAGTTTTGGGTAAGATAGAAGATAAATTTGTCACCAGGTCCGGAAAGAACGTCAGGTTATTCGTTTATAGCGAACCTAAATTTGTGGACAGATTGAGACTGGCTATGGAATCCTTGAAACTTGCGATGAAGTGGGATGAGGAGCGCTTTGGCCTAGAGTATGATCTTGAGATCTTCAATATTGTTGCTGTTGAGTCCTTTAACTTTGGTGCAATGGAAAATAAGAGCCTGAACATTTTCAACTGTTCCTACTTACTTGCATCTGATAACATTACTCCAGATTCCTTCTTCACGGGTATCCTCTCCGTAGTTGGCCACGAATATTTCCACAACTATACTGGAAATAGAGTAACTTGCAGAGATTGGTTCCAACTTACTCTAAAGGAAGGGCTTACTGTCTACAGAGATCAGGAGTTCTCCAGAGACTGTGTAGATAGATTGTCAGAGCAACTCGGAGATGTAGAATATCTGCGAAGCTACCAGTTCCAGGAGGACTCTGGACCCTTAGCCCATCCCATAAGGCCGGACTCGATAATTTCTACTAACAACCTTTATACCTCTACTGTTTATAGAAAGGGGGCCGAGGTTGTTAGAATGTATGAGACTATATTGGGTCGCGAGGGATTCAGAAAGGGTATGGATCTTTACTTTGCCCGTCATGATGGTCAGGCTGTGACTTGCGACGACTTCAGGAATGCAATGGCTGACGCGAACAACTACGACTTCACTCAGTTCGAACGCTGGTACGACCAGGCAGGCACTCCCGAGGTCGAGGTTGTCTCTATTGAGCACAACAGAGACGAAGGTACTTGTTCAATTTCTCTGCGTCAGCGATGCAGTCCCACTCCGGAGCAACCTAAAAAGAGACCCTTTTACATTCCAGTCGTGGTTGGAGTAATAGGAAGGGAGTCTTACAAGGAAATCAAGCCTTCGGAAACTCTAATTCTCAAGAACCAGCAACAAACCTTCGTACTAGACGGAATTTGGGAAGAACCGATGGTCTCGGTACTGAGAGGCTTCTCTGCCCCAGTTAATCTGAGGTTTAAGACTCCTCGCTCGGATGAGGAGTTAGCCTTTTTGTTTGCTTACGATACTGACGAGTACAACCGATATGATGCGGCTCAAACTCTGTACAAGAAGATTATCGTCCAAGCGGCAACAAAGGCCTCTTCAGAAGCCCATGCTGTCTCAGTTGTTAATGAACTGCTCTCCCAAACGATTCTAAGCTGCTTTGAGGCATTCATCTCCAAAATAAGGACCTCCAAGAACCAGGTTGGGTCTGTCTCACCAATGTTTGCCTCCTATGCTCTGAAGATTCCTAGTTTCTCTCAGGTTGTGGCTTCCATTTCAGAACCCAATTTCGATCACGTTATTGCAGCGTTTAGGGCCTTAGAGAGGGCATTTGCATCCAAATTCAAGTCTCAAATTGTGGCGCTTTTTGAGGTTATCACCGAGGACTTAGCTGCTCTCCCCTCACAGTGCCCTTTCATTTATGGTAAGGGGGTCAATATTGAGGCAATTGCAATGCGAAGGCTCCTCAATGTTCTATTGGACTACATCTCTAAGGAGGACTCTGTTCTCGCCACAAAACTGGCTTTTGAGCAGCATTCCCGTTCTGAGTTCATGACGAGCAAACTGGGAGCCATTTCTGCCATGCAATTCGCTAATTTCAGGTCCACTGAGTGCAATCAGGCCCTAGACTCCCTCCTTCAGACGACTATGGATGATGTTTCAAGCTTGATTCAGTACTTCTCCATTCAAGCCATGTGTCCAATTCCGGAGAATGTTGAGCGCGTTATTGACATATACCAGACTAATCAACAGTTCATAAAGTATCGTGAAAACCCGACAATCTTCTCGTCTTTGGTTGGCACATTTGCGGCCAACTTTGTTGCATTCAACAGAGAAGATGGGCTTGGATACTCTTTTGTCGCAGATGCGATAATTTCTATGGATAAGGTAAATCCCATGTCTGCAGCTCACGTTTCTAGGGCATTTTCTAAGGTTCTCAAGCTTGACCAAGGTAGAAAAGCTCTCGTTAAAGAGAATATCTCAAGGATTCTCGCCGTTCCAAACTTGTCCAAAGACACCTCTGAAATACTGAAGTCCATTGAGCTCTAATCTGAGGAGACCCGTAATTTGATCTTTGCCTCGTTTTCCGTGTTTTCCATTTCAGTCCATGCATCAAGGTGGCAATGAACTCTCATTGCCTTCTATGTACTTTGTTTGAGTCTACAGTTCGTCGATTCATTGTTCAGTGGCGAGGTTTTTAAAACTTCATTTTTTATATCTCGCAGTTCTTGATCACCTTTTGTTTCGCAGGGTCCGTCTTCCTTTATCCTTTTGTTCTTTACTCCAGGAATGGAATGAGTTGGTCTCATTCTGTAGTAACCCCCGATCTCCACTTTGAAACTCTTGTCTCACGAGATTTCACGCCCCACCGGGCTTCTGGCGAGAGGCACAACAGAATAGAGACTTGGGAATCAGGCGAGAGGCAGCGGAACATAAGGGAAAGAATAAAGTGAACTAAGGTGTAATCAGCTACCAAGAGAGGACGAAACAAGGGCCTGTATATAGCTATTTTGGGATTGGACAATTTGCAGAAAGACTTCCTTGTTGGTGGATCCCAAGTATATGGATTTTATTGCACTTTGGATGACAGGAACTATGAACTCCGAGAAGTTAGACTTGGAATCCAGGGCGGACTGAAGAGAGTTAAGCAGGCCAAACAAGGAACCCAAGCTAGGAGCTGTCAGTAAAGCCGGATTTGACTGAATAGCAAGGAGAATTCCTCGAACTGCATTCACCTTCTCTTGGTCGTTGCGAACGCCAGCCAAGATCAAGAAGGACCGATTGGCACAAGCTCCAAGTTTTCCACCAACCTTCGAGGGAAAGATCACGGCGATTCTACCAAGAGCGATGCATGAGTTTATTGCGAGATTATCAACCAAGCTGGGGGAGGAGTCGCCGGAACCAACAATTATTCCAACTAAGGTACCGATCAGGTGCTCCGAAAGGGGTTCTAGTACAGATAGGACTTCTGGGTCATTTCCGTGCGTAGCTATTTCCCCTATTGCCCAAGCTGCGTTGTTGGAAACCCCTATATTGGGACTTGAAAGGCCGATTGCCAGCAACTGGAGGATATTAGGAAGAGACGGTTTCAAGACACGCAGTGAATCATTCCCAAACTTCGCAATGTCACCTACACAGGCAAAGGCACTTTGCTTCACGTTTGGGAAGCGGTCTTCCTGGCAGAATAACAATAGAAAGCTGGGGAAGCCGGATCTCTCCAAAGTTGATACTGCAGGATCCTTGATTGTTTCCACAACTGAGCTTACTAGATCCAAGGCACACTCAGCCGCGTCCTGAATGGAGTAAGGGACCTCCTCCGAGCTTTTAAAATGATTTAGCGCCGCCAGTAGGACACCCCGGACACAGTGCTCTAAAATAGGGTCTGTGAATTTGGAGGCCTGCAAACCGACCACGGAAAAAATTTTGGCAATAGCATCCATTGACGCGACCAAACAAGGGTGTTCAATAGAGAAGGACTTCCATTTAGTAATCAAAAGGGGAGCGAGATCGCTCTCAAAGGTCGGAGTGAAGACCTTGGGGCCAACAGAAAAGCACAGAGTTGTGATTGTATCGCACAAAATGAGTAGATTTCTGTATTGGTAGACAGTAAGAGCCTTGGAGAGAGTGCAAATAACATCTTCAATAAATGGGTCCAGAGACATACTCCTAGCAGAGTCCTCAATGAAAGTAGCAGTAGCAGAACAGGCGGCCTCCTCGACTCTTTTATTGGGGTCAAGCATCCGCGTCAGCAGAGCTCCAAATGCATCGCCCAGGATTGGCTGGCCCTGTTGCAAAGCAAGCCAGGGAGTGAACCTGGATATACACCAACACGAAATGCTCCTAATTAGGGGTCTGGAGTTTGAAGTGAGCTTTACCATATACGTCAAGACCCTCGGAAGAAACGGAGACAGGCCCTTTATACATCCCCTGGCAATAGCTCCCAGTGCCAAAATAGCACTTTCCTGCCTTTCCCAATTGGGATTCTGAAGTGTGGCTTCTATCTTCGGCAAAAGTTCTCCCAGGATTTCGTCCCCATAAACCATGGAAATGTGATCCAGGGCCAAAGCGGAGGCCTTTCTTACAGTCCACTGGTTTCCCCAGGCCCCAATCTCTACCTCGTCCCCGGAGTCTCCGTGGTCGACACGACTTTGGTGAAACCTTGGACCCACGGAGTGAAGATCATCCTCAACCTTGTCCTCAAAATGGGAGGGGTCCATCTCAATGTAATCAAAGTCAGTGAAGATAGAGTTTGTTAAGAGGCAGCTGAGCAGTCTGGGGAGAAACTGCCGAAGAATGTTGATTCCCTTCTCGTTCCTGAGATATATCGGCCAGAACTCGAGGCTTTCCAGGCGTAGGTTGTACGAATCTACGTGGTTATCTTCACAACAGCCCAAAACAAAGTCTATGACCACACCGACTCCAGAGCTGTCCAAAATGATGACAGGGTCATCTTCCATAACGGCAATGATTCCCAAAACCGCCAGGAGTCGAATTTGTCGGTTCTCTTGTTTCGCCATTACGCCGATCACCTGCCAGTAAAGGGGAAATAAGTCCTGGAGGGAATTTCCAGAACTAAAGAGGTGGTGTTGGGCATAAAGCGTGATGCATTTGAAGCTCAGGTGGAGAGCAGTCTCGTTGCTACTAAGGACTGGGTGCTCGCCCTGAGAAATCTGAAAGAGTTTCGGGAGGATAATTTTGCGCGATGCATCCAAAAAAGCCGCAAGTCTAGATTGAGTTTGGTCCAGCTTACTAGAGTTTTCTCCCAAACAGGACTCTAACTCGTCTTCGCAAATCTTGACAAGGCAGTTAAAGGCTCCGTCAATGCTTTCGCTAGTAGCCATGTCCAAAAGTCCGGACAGATGATGAAGGGACTCCAAAAAAAACGGTTTTCCCTGTTCCATGTTCACAAAAGTTGTCACGATGGTCCCTGCAGTAGATCTGATCAGTCTCTGAGAATCGCTTAGAGCATTTAGAGATGACTTTTTGAAATACTCAACTTGTTCCTTTGAAGACGGTAATCCATACTGAAGCAGGTAGTTCTTCAGCAGCAAACCTGCCCTCTGACGCACCTCTAAACCTTCATTTTCCATACCGGAGAAGATTAGCGCAAAGTAACACGAAGCGTCCGGAATGGTCGAGACGAAGGAGTTGAGTGCATTGGTTACCTGTAGTTGCACTCTGCTATCCGGAGAGTCCGCCTGTCTAAGCACTGCCAGAAGCTCCTGGCACCTGGGCACGTCATACTGCCAGGAAGACGACATTTGGAGCCCCCAGACTGATCTTGAGATAGGTAATTCCTTGAGCGATTCCTGTCTCTAAAAGCAGACGTGCTCGCTGGAAACACCGTAGCTCACCTTGCAGTGTGTCCGTTCAAGATTGCTTCAACTCCAATCTCCTCTCTTATCTCAAATCCCTCCAAATCTAACCTAACTTTATGAGTAAATCCGTTATTATCACAAACTCCGGAAAAACGGATACGTGCTGTCTTGGCTCTTGCCTGGTACTCTCACAGGCAAAGGCCACGCAGATTGGGAGCTAAGGCGGTCTCAGTACTGGAAAAAAACGCTTCCAGTCCTCATTGGAAGGGACGAGCT
The DNA here is from genome assembly GCA_014529505.1 of Cryptosporidium felis. Lineage (NCBI taxonomy): Eukaryota > Apicomplexa > Conoidasida > Eucoccidiorida > Cryptosporidiidae > Cryptosporidium > Cryptosporidium felis. Next base: position 85,567 of record JABXOJ010000051.1, read on the forward strand.
CTGCAGAGATACACACAATGGAAAACCGGAAATCGGAACTCGCAAGACTCTCCTCTCGAAGTCCGAAATCCACTGGGGAATTTATCCCTTAAGTCGGAGTAACAGGGCTAACTGGGGCAGAATACAGGGACACGTGGTAGAGAAAAGCAGCCTGAATAACACAATATTTTAGGAAAATCTCAAAACACTTAGTGAAAAACAAGAAGATCCTCATTAAAGCCCTTTCTATTGCCTCCATTAATGAAAAACTATGGGCTTTGGCGGTAAATTGCCCCGTTAATTCAGTAGAGTTAAAAATAGACGTTCATGTCTAACTTGGAATTGTAGTTACGTCTCGTTTTGAGACAAATTCAAAATAGGAAATAATAGGAACATAAAAACTGAATACAGTGCTTGAGTAGACAAATTGGTAATTACGCCTATAAATAGTGTAAGGTGAAAATTGTTTGCATAGCAATTTGGGCGCCTAAATTCAAACTCTTTCAAGGGCAAACAGACATCGGTGAAAACAAAGGTATACTTTTGACGTAGCAGGATTATTCGAAAAACTATTGAGAACCGAAGATGGTGAGATATGCCGTGAAGCCAGATACTCCCTCTAAGAGTGTAATGTGCAAGGGCACAGATCTCCGAGTAAGCTACAAGAATACCTATGAGACGGCAACTGCGATCAAGGGAATGTATTTGCTGGACGCTCGTCAGTATTTACAGGATGTCATTGCCAAGAAAAGGTGCATCCCATTTAGGAGATTCAACGGAGGTGTCGGGAGGACTGCAAAGGCCAATGAATTCAAGCTCACTCAAGGAAGATTTCCGGAAAAGTCCTGCAGATTCCTACTGGACCTACTTCAGAACGCTGAGAGCAACTGCGACATGAAAGGTCTGGATGTAGACCGTCTCATGTTGGTATCCGTTGTCGTTACTCATGCTCCCTGCAATAGAAGAAGAACATTCAGAGCTCATGGTCGTATTACCCCATTCAAGAGCCACCCTTGCAACATCCAGCTCATATTTAAAGAGGTTGACGAAGCTGTCGAGCAACCCAAGAACATAGAGGGCCAGAAGGTGATCAAGCTAACTAAGAGACAGTTAGCTCGCAGAAAGCTTCGCGTTGGCTCTGGAAACTAGACTGTCGGTTACTGGACGAAAGGACCCGGTCAATGTTAGAGGACCTTTTTCGCTCATAGTGTTTGAGCAATTCTTGGCAGTCTTGTAGGCTGGCAATATAACTTTCTAGAATTGTGATATATGAGTTGGCTAATACTTTTTGTGGTAGGAACTCCCCTTAGTTTTACTTGAATGATCTTTTTTTGGACTGACTTTCTGGATTATTTTGTTTCCGGACTTCTGCGGGGTTTTGTTCCCCGACGCACTCTAAGATGACTCCGAGACGTCTAGATGTAATTTAAGAGGGAAATTTTCGGCACCATAAAAAAATCAATTAATTATTACGGAGCTATTAGGATTTAACGGGGAGATTTCTGAGATTCATTAGAACTTCCAGTTGAGAGTTTCCGACCCTTCAAGTTATGGACGCAGAAGGTGCCGCCGACAAAGGCCAACCGGGCTTCAAAAGTTGTGTAGGGAAATCTTACTACCTAACTACTGCCATTAACTACACTAACGGCGTTCCCCATATGGGCCACGCCTATGAGATCGTGGCCTCGGATATTATTTCTCGGATCTCGAAACTACTCGGCTTTAAGTCCAGATTCCAGACGGGGACAGACGAGCACGGTCAGAAAATTGCGACCGCCGCTGAGAAGAGAGGCCTGAACCCGAAGGCATTTTGCGATGAAAATGTGGCCCAATTCAAAAACCTGAATAAGATGCTGCAAGTTAATACGGACAGATTCATACGTACCACGGACCCTGACCACTATGAGTCTTGCAGGGAGATCTGGCGGCGATGCGAGGCCAACGGAGACATCTACCTGGGCAAGTACAATGGGTGGTACAATGTAAGGGAAGAGAGCTTTATGACTGAATTGGAGGCCAAGATGTTGAACTACGTAGACCCTGTCTCGGGACTTCCGCTCACGAAAATGGAGGAGCCCTCCTACTTTTTTAGAATCACTAAGTATCTGGAAAGAATCAAACAGCACATTATTGATCACCCAGAGTTCGTCCAGCCGGAGTCCAGCAGAGAAAGCATACTTTCCAGATTAAATATACTCGGAGAGGACTCGGAGGACTTATCTATCAGCAGAACCAACTTTTCCTGGGGAATTCCCGTCCCGGACGATGATGAGCATGTAATGTACGTCTGGTTTGATGCCCTTACAAACTACATCACGGGACTGGAGTGGAATAAAGGCGAGTGTAAAGAGGGCAGGAGCTCTATGTTTAAGGAATACTGGGAGAATACCGTTCATATTATTGGTAAAGACATCACTTGGTTTCACTGTGTGATTTGGCCGGCAATGCTGATGAGTGCCGGACTGAGTCTTCCAAGAATAGTGTTTGCTCATGGGTTTGTTACGGCCTCCGATGGAAAAAAGATGAGCAAAAGTCTAGGTAATATAGTGGACCCAATAGAGGAGATTGGGAAAATAGGCGCAGATTCATTTAGGTATTACTTGGCCAGAGAGGGTCGCTTTGGGAACGACATAAAATTCCAGCCTTCTTCTGTGGTGGACTATCACAATGGGGAGTTGGCGGACTCGTTTGGAAACCTTGTTTCTAGGATCACGACTCTGGCCCACAAGTTTTGCGGAGGAGTGGTTCCACCAAAGTCTTCTTCAGTGGATTTAGGGAGGCCAGTTGATGTAGAGAAGGCTTTTGAAGAGTATTATTTGGCTTGGAGTTGTTTTAAGATTGACGAATGCGCTCACATTGCTATGAGCTTCTCCAGAAGCATAAACAAATTTCTGACGGACCAAGCTCCTTGGGACAAGGGAAATGGAAAATCGGAGGAAGAAAGGGTGGAAGTAATCAGAATGGTTTTGGAGGGAGTGTATTATGCCAATTTGCTACTTAGCCCTTTCTTGGTTTTAGCCAGTGAGCAGGTCTTTCGGAGACTTGGTACTCCTTCTAAATTTCTTGCTGTGGTAAATACCAACTTTTGCAACCTCGAACCCAATACGAACATTTCTATTGGGGAACCCCTATTTAAAAGGATTGCGAACAAGGAGGAAAAAACATTTGAAGAACTCAAGGCGGAGAAGAAAGAGAGGAAAAAGTCCAAGGGTAAAAAGCAGGGAGAATAAACTAGTAATTGCATTGAGATTAAGTTACTATAAATACCTAAATTGTACGAAAACAAGTATTAAAAAAAAGTTTCTTTGTATTACCTTTGACGAGTTTAATCATTATAAATAGGCAAAAATTCTATTCTTATATTTGCTCTCGAGGGCAGCCTTTACCAGTTAGCGGACTAGTATCAACTCGGGAAGCTGTATGTGAATTCCTTCTCTACCTTATGGATACTTGGCAAAGAGGACAGACTGCATTTCTCAATAGCCACATGTCTATGCAATCTTCGTGGAAAACATGATTACAAGGAAGGCAACGGGCCATTTCAGATGAGGTGAAGTCATTCAAGCAAATAATGCAATTATCCTGGAGAAAAGTGTGCTGATTGAGAGAGATATCATTCTCTTTGAGCTTTCTCCACTCGGAATAGGGTTTCACCGGAAGGGACTCGAGTTTATTGATGGTGCAAGCTCTGGCCTTATTTTCAGAGTATTCACTCGAGGCTACTGAAGGGAAGATGAAGTAGAAGAAGCTGACCATAGCAATTATTCGGAATGTACATAGAAACATGATCATTAGGTAAAGGGACCAGATACCAGACCTGGGGTCAACTCGAATGAGGTCCTTAAGAGAATAGAAAGAATTATTTCCAAGAAGTAAATAAGACCTGTTATTGTCAATCATATAACGATCTTCAACCTGAGATTCATTGAGGATTTTCCCAAAGTCCCTTAATTGGCTTGAGATGGTTTCTCCATTGGGTCGTACAGAAAGGATCCAGTAAAACCCGATTGCAAACCAAATATAGTAGATTAAAGAGAAGACTTTTCCAATTTTCCATGCGTTTGATGTGGTTAGACGTCTAACTACCTGTAGGATGTGCAGGATTCTGGCTCCAGGGAAACCCAGCCGTTCTTTTTCGAGAGTAAGTCTGTACATGCAACGAAAAATTCCCTGGACAATTTGTAGTAGCCCGTGGACCAGGAGCCAAATACACAGAAAGGGGCTGCTATAAAAACTGTATCTCCAGCAATATATTGTGAGACAGGTAGTTAGTATACCAAGAGAGAGGAATGAAACAATTCCAATTGCAAGGTTGCACCGAAGAAACCAAAGAGACTTTTCTGGGTAGTTAGAAACAAGTTGCATTAAAGAGTCTTCAGAGGCTTGTTGCTGAAACGCCTCTCTCGGGTTATTGCTTTGGTTATAAGACTCACCTTCTGTATAATTCACACTAGAAGAACTTGAGGTAATGTTTAAAGAGCCTCTTGCATACACTTGTCTTAGAGAATTTTCCGTGGCAGGAGACATATTAGCTTCATCTTCCCGAGTCCCGAATAAAGGCTGTATGCGGAGATACTTTTTGCACAAAATATTAATTCTTTCTTTAATTAACATTATCATAAATATCAATTGATTATAAAAACCAATCCTTTTAGTACGTCGCGTCAGGCTCGAGAAAGCCACATATTCAGTTTTATGGATGCATTTGGAGACATACTTTTTACAATGAGTAACTTTGTTATCCATTGCTATTCATAGGTACCTGTCTTAGACTTGCAATAATATTTGTTAAATATACATGAATCACGCAACGTATACCTGCTAATATAGCCAATTAGGATATATTCCAGTATACATGCATAGCAAACTTATTTTGTTGAAATTTATTACTTGGAAAGTCCAGTCTTGCCTATATCTTATAAGATATTTTTTCTTTGGAATAAGCTAGTTATTTGACCCAACCTGCTCACAATAAAATATTTATTTTGCGTATTTATTCTAACTTTGGAAAAAAATGCATAAAGACCCATGTATAATGTGAATTTTTTGTGCTTAACATTTAGTTATGAATTTAAATAGCAGCTACAATTTGCTCGTACTTATTTAGTCTATACATTTGGATAAAAATATAGTATTATTTACTTCTCGAAGTTACCGCCTCAGGCGCCAACGTCATGTCTCGGCCACCGGTATACCCATTTATTAGGCGGGCACGGTCTCAGGTTTAAATAATTTAAAAACTATTTGAAACAAAACTGTATTTAGAGTCTGAATAATTTATGCAATATAGGGAAACATCAATTTATGGGACGGCGTCTCTGAGTAACATTTCAAATAATTATTATAAACGTGAATGGGCAGGCGAATTTATCACAGTTTGTTAAAGAGAACTTAGACTTTAAATAGAGGACTTTAAGTGAAACTAAGTTCTAATAATTGGTGCTTTTAGCGGTAAAGAGTCATTTTAATTCTAATAAGGAATTTGCAAAGAAGACTTTTAACTTCGTATTTATTTGAGGAAACGCTGTTTCTTTTCTTTTTTTTTTGAGAAACAGAATTTTAGCATATACTTGGGATACCGGAGGTTACGAGAACTGGCCTCCTTTCATAGATAACGAAGGTATTAAAGGTTGATCTTATATTTCTTACAAGGGTTTGGCAAGGTGAGAAGAGATGTCTCCAAGAGTAACTTATCGTAGAAAGTGCCGTTATAACACTCCATCAAATAGAGTTCGTATTGTCAAGACTCCAGGCGGCAGGAACCTGGTCCAAAATATTGGAAAGGTTTACTCTCGCCCTAAATGCGGAGACTGTAAGAAACCCCTTCAAGGAATTCCTGCATGTGCTCCTTATGAAAGGAAGCACCTTAAAAAGCGCGAGAGGACAGTTGCACGTGCTTATGGAGGTACCAAATGCGCAACGTGTGTTCGCCAGAGAATCTTAAGGGCATTTTTACTGGAGGAACAGAAGGTTGTCAAAAGCGTGATTGCTGAGAAGGAACAACAGAAGAAGAATGAAGAGAAGCCAAAGGCCAGTAAGAAGTCCGCAGGAAGCAATAAACAGACCTCGTCCAAGAAGAAGTAACTAATTTAACATTTAGGTGAAAATAGATCTAACTTTCTCTAGTGTTGGCTTTCATTTATTATTACTTGGAGGCAAACTTAATGAGTGGAATTTTCTAGTCTTCTGGTCTCGGTGGAAGTCTATTCAACTCCTTTTTCACTTCTCTAGAGTCCGGAATGAGAGAACTGATGTCCTCGGTGCCGGAGTTCTTGGACCTACCTCCTGCGGTTTTGCGACCCTCACTCTTCTTGTCTCCATGGGCCGGATTAGGGCTTTCGGACTTACTTGAACGATTGAGACGGACTCTTCTCTTATCCAGGAATAGGGTCGGACAGCACTCTCTTTGTTTCTTGTGAGTATCGTCATCGCTGTACTTGCCTTCAAGTTCTTCATTGTTCTCATTTTCGTTCTCCAGTCGGTTCAGCACGATCATCTCCTTGACCTTCTTGGACTCCGATAATCTTATTTGTTTGAGCCTTTCTGCATAGTCCTTAACGCTCCTCCCGGAGTTATTAGTTGTCAGGTTATAGATGTATTCATTTTCCGCAACTTCTTTTATTGCCTCCTGGTACTCGCTCTCCCAAAGTCTAAGTACCTTGCTTTTCGTTTCAATTATACTGTAAAGCCTCCAGATCTTCTTCCGTGAGTCCAAGAGAGATCTTCTCAGGGACAAAAATGTCGTGTATTCTCTAAATATTGGAACCTCATGTATAAAAATATCTTGGGGAATCTGGTATTGGGAATAGTAAATCTCCTCATCAGAATAATTTTGCAGGATTGTACTCGATCCACAATTTATTCTGTATCTCGCCTCCGGCATTATGGAACAAAGCTTAATCGTTACGCTATGTTCCAAAGTTTCATAACGCGAAAGCTTTGCCAGGTAATATTTGTACTGATACTGATAATCCGATTGGTGGCTATAGATCATGCTACTCAGCTCTGAAAATGCCTTATAGCGCAATCTTGAGAGTATCCTCGAGAGTTGGACAGGGTTTGCTTGGGAGATAGCAACTCTCTTCTCTCCTTCAATCCCAATTGAAAGACCACTATACCCGGACATTGCGGAAAATTCAAAAGAAAGTATCCGAATCCTTACTCACGAGTTCCGCTACTCTCCCACAATTGCAGTCCAAACAATTTAAAGCATGCAATCTGAAATTCAAGCCCACACTTACCGCCAAAATGCTGAAAAAACTCTGTAGTATGGCTGGAAAAAAAAAACCCAACTATACCTTATTGAGGGCTTTAAGGCGATTTGACCTGCGTACTCCGATACTTTCAGGGCGGAAGTGATCTTCTTGCGGCTCGGAAGGGTATGGACAGAGACGCTTACATTTTTTGTTCGAGTTGTCTGCATAATTCTCGTCATTTGGGTCTGAGTCACTAAATGAGGATTCTTCAGAACCTACTATCCTTTTGGCTCTTTTTGACTTCGAAGCCTTGATTCTATGGCCTTCACCTACCCTCCTTTTAACTTTATTTGGAATGCTCCAAATAGGGCTTTTGGAGGGATAATAACTTCTGGCGTCCACTTTTGAAAAAAGGTAGGATGGAATTTTGAACTCGGAGGTGCTTTGTATATAGTTCCAACGATCAAAGTAGTCGGTGTCCCTTCTTCTATATACAAGAGGATCCGTTCTGTTGACAAAGAAATAGGAGAAATGGAATTGGAGGCCTCTGCAGTACTCCGAAATATTGATTCCGTCCGACTCATGGCGGTTTGCCTGACTACATTCGGACTCATAGTGATAATTGGAGCTCAACTCCTCCAGGAGCGCAATTGAGTACAGACCAATGTCTCTGAGTTGGGTACTGGATCTTTCCCCAGAGGAGTTAATCGAGAGTCTTTCAGATAATTGAATGTGTATAGAATTTGCAAAGGCATGAACTACCATGTTAATGAGTTCATTGTCATACTTGTAGGACTTGGAAGTATAGTACAGGAAGGCCGCAAAAATGCAGTCTAGGATACAATGCAACTTCTCGAGGTTTACACCATTAGCGTGCATTGCAGAGCTAAAGAGGACTCCAAGAGTGTTTTGAATGACCTTTTCTCTTCTCTCTGTAACCTTCTGAAGTTTGGAGCCACTACTCGCCTTTAAGCCTAAAATAGGAATAAAGAAAATTCCCAGCGACCTCCCAAGAGTAGTAGTCAAAATTGAGTTGCTAGGCGTTTTTTGAGGAACTAGTATCTTTGAGATCATAATAATTTCAAAGTACTGGAGGTCTCCATTATCAAAGGAATTCGCCAACTCGAACAACTTGAAATGATTTTTCTTGAAGAATTCTTTCATTTCTGAAAAACAAATAGTTCTTACCAGTTCGAAAAAAGTACATACATTAAAAATATACAAGCTTTCCTGGAGGGTTGCATTTTCTTCAGTGAAACTCGTTCCCTGTATTTCCTCTTCGGTTTTCTTTGCAAGATAGGAGAAGAATCTCTTTTCCAAATTCAAAAGTGATTCCGGTGCTGAATTGCTTTGATTTCTTTCAATTTTGGCAATCGCCCTCTCAATATTCAAATTATAATAAAGAGCGAAGAAATCACTAAATAATGCCTCGTCTACGGGGTCAATCTTGGGAAACAGCATAGTCGCTATTCTGGCCAGTTTAGCGAACTTGACGTGGCGATCTGTGCATTTTTTGGTTTCCCTTGACAACTCTTCAACGACCCTCACCAACCTTTTCAAAATTAAGTAGATTCGTGGATTTTCTGAAAACTCTGATTTCCTTGTTTTTTCAGCCTCTAGACGGAGAATGAAGGAATCCAGACACCGATCTTGAAGATCTGCCCCTTCTTCCGTGAGATTTGAAGACTCAAGAAAGTCAAGGATTTTGAAGTAGCTACAAAAGGAGTCGAGTAAATTGGGGGAATTTGGAAAAATTTGGCAGATCATGTCCCTATAGATCAGATCAGATCTGTCTTCGTGAAGTATCTCGGAAATGAAACAATCTCTCGCACCTTCTTGGTAAAAAAAGCCGTCCTTCATGAAAGACCTCGATAGAACAAAGTTAGTCATTTCGATATTGCGATTAATTTCGCCAAAATATTTCAGAAGCTTTGTGTTAAAGTGGGTTTTTGAGTTCAAGTAGTAACCTTCATATATTTTATAAACTTCCAGGTGATTGTAAATACTTGTTGCTTTCTCTAGTTTTTCTATAATCTTGTCATACCTTGTTTCGACCAACTCGGAGCTGTTCAATAAGTAATTTATTACATTAATTTCAAATTGGAACTGAGTGGATATTATCATTATACACAAGTTATCAATGTAAGCATGCTCAGTTTTGACTTGGTCGCTTTGGATCTTGACAGGGTCTGCAAGATTCGGAACAAATATGGCATGCAGAAGACTGAATTTTGCGGTTTGATCGCCAAAGTCAAGCAAGTTGATGAATCTTACAATTCTAGTTAACTCTAAAGAGTCTGGGGAATTTGAGCTCACCAGACTAAAAATTGTCCCTTGAGTCTCAGTATTTGATGTAGTATTATGGAAACTTAAACCCAAAATTGCACCCCATTTTAAGAAGTCCTCTCTTTCTTTTAGGGAACTTTGGATACTTGTAAGTAACTCATCTGCCCTTTTAGCAGAATTTTCTCGAGAGTAATCTTCACCTCCAGAAAAGAAATACTCAATTTGCTTGGAAAGCTCTCTTTTAAAAGCCGAAATGCATTTCACGAGGTCAATCTTCTGATTAAACCGGTCAATGAAGACTAACAGAACGAATAGTTTAAAACCCTTCAAAAGTGAGAACCTTTGGGAGTAGAAAGTTTTTGCAATTTTGTAAATTGTAGAACTTGACTTTTTCTCTGCTGACATCTTGTTTGTGTTGCTACTTTCTGGAGACTCCTGGTTTATACTAATCTGCGATAAGTAAGACCCCAATACCTCAAATTGATCCAGCTCAAGTATCACATCTTCAATTATATTTCTCATCTGGAAGTCTTCCTGCTTGAAAGAAACATACCAAAGAAGCCACAAGTTCCTTGATACTTCTGGCAGTCTACAATAACCCTTGAAGTACTTGATTAGGTAAATTCGAATACTTCTATTTCGATCGCACAAGTGGTTTAGCAAGTACTGAACACAATTCTCCATTAATTCGTCCGACTCTTGACCTCCATTTTGCTTGTTGGCGGTGACCCAGGAGGAGATAACCACCAACATTTTTTCGCGAGTGTTCGGGCATGAGATATGCCCATAATCCAGGATAAACTTGATTAAAGTCTTGAAATATCCTCCAAGATCTGATTTCTCCTGGAAGCTTTCTACAATTTCCTCCAACCCCAAAAACACTTGAGCTCTTATATCACTTGACCTATCATTCGCCCTAGAAAGCCATGACTCCAGAAGTTTCTCCTTGAGTTGCTTCGATCCAAACTCTCTTTGCTGGTTAGTTTCCGAACCTCTTATCCTTGGACTTCGGTTAAAGTCACTTTCAGGCTTGAAACTCAAAATGATTAGCCGAGTTACCATCTTAACTGTCTCCAAACGAAGTTTGTCGTTGTCGTCTTTGAGGTCGCAAATTAGCTGAGTGAGGATAGACTGGACAAACTCTTCATTCAGACTCCAGAGAAAGTGCACCAGCTCAATCAAGATTTTTTTTATATCTTGTTCCTTCTGGTTCTTGTTACCTCTTATAAATCCAGGTATCAGCAAAGATTCGTCTCTCCACCAGCACCTCGTACCCTCCTTCTTTCTGCCAGGTTCTATTGAAGGAAGAGTCCCTTTTCTCAGAAACCTCACGGACTCTGTAAGAATTGCATTTGTGAAATACGAGATCCCACTTACTCCTACCTTGAGTAAAATGAAATTGGTATTGTCAAAGAACTCCGCTTTTTTTTCGCTTTCAACTGAAATGAGCCTACTCACCTTTAAAAGCAAGGCAAGTACCAGCTCACTTTTCAGGTTCACTGATCCAGAGTAAACCAGCATGCTTGCTATTGCGTCCCTGCAAATCTTAGTGATGTGAGTGGCCTTCCCATCCAAAGAGTTTTCGTAAAGAGTGAGAAACTTGTCAAATAAACCAGATATATTCTTAGTCCTGATCCCATCTGCAATGTTCTCAAGCAGGAAGACCATCACCCTTCCGTTATCTTCTGAGACTCTTTGTATTGAATAAATGTATGCGGCCAAGTCGGGCCTTAAACCTTTTTTACTTTCTTCACCACCTTTTCCGATTTCTTTGACCAGAGCTTCGATATGCTCCGACAACCCAGATAGAATATACCCGGTTATTATCTGAGTGCTTGTTTGCTTTCTTCCACCTTTGGAACTCTGGAAAGCCTTAAAATTTTTTCTGCTGCTAATCTGCCCGAGGTAGTCTGGCGAAAACGGGAGTGCTAGCCGAATGCAGTCTATCAGACAATTCACCAAGAGACTCTTGTACTCGCTCGGACCTTTCTGTAAGTCTTCTTGCTCAATTAGAACTTCAAAGATGGGGGCCCTAATGTCCCCATTCAAACTTGACAGACAAATACTTATATCTCTCAGACGCTCAATGCTGAATTTTTGGCTCCCTCCAACACCACCTATCTTCAAAATTTCAGGAATATCGGCTGGTCCATTCATGTTTCATTTTTTTTTCCCTTATTTCTCTCCTACCCCGAAATTTAACGCCGATTTGTGGAAAAAATTACATTTACATGCAACTGTGCCTGTCCCCACATGGCGCCTACACTTCCACTTCGGAAAAAAATTTCTCTAGTCCAAAATAACTCAAAAATAATGAATAGGTAAGTTTCCAATTTATTAGGAGCAACTGATCACTCACATTACTGCTTCTTCTTCAGTGTTGTTGACTTCATCCAGAGAAATTCTCTCGAATGTCTTAACGAAGACGGAAAGTTCCCATTCAAAAACGCACTTTTTCAATCAAACCTAGACCTCTACTGCTCTTCGCTGGAAGACCAGGAGCTCTTAGCGAAATTCTCCTTCGTCCAGCCTATGAACCTCAATGCCATTTCCTTTAAAGTCGCAGAGGAGGATATCAAGAAGGGCTTCGGCCCCAAAAAAGTCAAGCTATTCGCAGATACGACCTCTTACTGCATCGGCGATGCGGAGACTGAGGCCTGCACACAGGAGTTTGAGCTCTCCGAGGCTCAGCTGGCCTCTGGTGACCCCGTCAAGCTCAAACTTGTTAAATTCAAGAATGTCAACTTCCTGCAGATATTCGTCTCCGAAAACCACGGAGCCCAAAATACAAGAGTAGCGAGGGTCAACATCTACGGTGAAAAGGGTGATTTTGTAGACATCTCCAAGTGGAAACCTCACCAAGAAAAGCCCGAATGAACTCCCCCACCTCCACCCAAAATCTGACTCCATCCCCCAATCCCTGTCGCAATTAGGCTACAAATTCACATAGGATACGTAAATATTAGGAAAACTTGTACTACTAAATCTGAGACATAACTATAAGTATGTAATCTAACGAACAAGGAGAATGCCAACGACTCCTTAAAGCCCTTAGAGAATAAACCAATATCGTACCTCTGAGTCCGAACAGAAACGGTCGCCTCGCGTCGTGCCTCGACTTCAAATCTGCAATTCGAATTCCGTTATAATTGTAGCGGACTTCCATGAGTCTGGATTCAGAGAAGGCTTACATTAAACTGGATACCTGAATCAGCCACTCTCTAGTCGGATATCCACAAAGCACAAGTTTACCACCAGTCTTAAATTAAGGACGAGTTTCTGTAGTGAGTTTATGTAACCCAAACCGAAACAAACTGATCGTTCAGTAAACCACTCCTAAGTGGAGAAAACCGAAATTCGCAGTAAAACGGCACTCACACCAACTTAATCTATGTTTCTCTCTGCTTCCTCTGCTGACTTTACGGGGTCAATAGTATTCCCATCATTACCGCTACAGCAGTCGAATGCACATCCATACATGCAGCCGCCGCCGCATCCTCGAGAGCAATGAGAACATTCTTGGCCCTTGCACTTGCAGCTGCAAGGAACTTTCCCAGATTGGGGCTTCGACTCTGGCACGGTGGGCCTTGCGGACTCAGGTAAAGACGGCTTCCTAGACTCGGGTAGACTAGGTTTCTTTGGTTTCGGAGATTCCCCACCGCTAACCCCCGGAGAAGGTACTTGAGCCAACCTCCTACCCAGTGGAGCAGACGGAACAGGAGTGGGAACGGCGTCTACTCTTGGGGCGCCTGTTGAGAGTCCAGTGGCGGTGCTGGGTTTCCTGGTAGTGGTGGTGGTGGTGGTGGTGGTAGTTGTGGTCGTTCTTCTGGTTGTAGTGGTAGTAGTAGTGGTGGTGGTGGTGGTGGTGGTGGTGGTGGTTCTCTTAGTGGTG
>JABXOJ010000052.1:0-14392 GCA_014529505.1 Cryptosporidium felis
GGGGGGGGGGGGGGGGGGGGGGGGGAGTACACTGAATATGTTAATAAAAATAGTATGTAAATGAGTTGAAATGGCCCTTGCATTTTTTCTTCCGAGAATTTGACTTTAATCTCAGCTTCTCTGAATAAAACTGTCTCTGAAATTAGCAAAGCGAACAATACTACCGACACTTTCTTTCCCCCCTTCCCCGTTCTAATCGTCGCACTGTGGGGAGAAAATAATAGAAGCGAATTTTAACTGCAGAGGCTCCACATTAAGGCTTGGAGGGTGAAAATAAAAAAAACACACACAGGAAGATACTGAATTGGTTTTACATTTAGAGACAAGTAATTACAAAACCAAATCTTCCCTCGTATTTTGAATTCTCGATTCGGAGACTTGGACGAGCTTCAAAACAAAACAAGTTAGGAAGAAGAGTGGGGAACAGATGTTTTTTAGTAGTGGAAGCTTTGGGGAATCACCGTTTTCCTCCAAAAATGAATGTAATTCAAGCACGAGATCCAGCAGCATTTCGAAGACGGAAGCAATCGGCGGATTTAACTACATGAATGGAAGTGAGGGGTCTGAAAACCGATGGAACAATAATATTGGTAATTTTATCACTCCGAGAAGAAATTCGGTTTTAAATAATTCAACAACCAACAGTAATGGAAGGAATGAAAACCCAAATAGAATCCAGAGAATGTGTCTACCTCTAAATATTTCCATGATATTCAAGAGCCTGGAATCTAATCCAGCAACGTTTATGATATTTGGAATCAGGGTTAGCTCAGTTACACTAGTTGGATGGATCACTCATCGCGAAGTTTTTGCTTCAAGAATGATATTCAGATTGTCGGATGGCACTGGTGGCATAGATGCAAGATTTGACTTCGATTCGGAATTTCTGGGAGAGGAAGCAAGCTCATATTTGGTGGAGTTGCGAGAAGGAACTCTTGTTAGATTGGTTGGACAGGTGATTCCGGGTAAGGGGGACATTACGACCTACATAAGTTGCTATACGGCCATCAAAGTTACCGATTTTAGTGAATACGCATATTACCACCCGATTGAAGTAGCCTACGTTTCAACTCAGCTGGAGGGAGAAATCCGCGAAGATGAGTCTTCAAATAAAGAAAACAACCCTTACCTGTCTCCCTACTCAATTACTTCAAGCAGAGCTGAAGCAAATAAATCAGAATCTAGCGACTTTTTAAATATTGGCTTATTACAAGACATAGAAGTACCTAACGATGTTACTGATAAAATTCAGCAAATTGTATATAAGACCTTATCATACGAGATGCGGAACCTCAAGTCTGAACAAGAAAAGTCCTTTGGAGTTAACAAAGACAGAATAATTAAGTTGCTCAAGCCTTACTATGAACCATCATCCATCCTATCAGCAATTTCGGAGTTGGAGTCCAAGTATGCAGTTATCTATGAAGCTCTGGACAACCATTACTGCACATTGTGACTTCTATATATGCGTGCAATAATAAAGTCTGGAGCAGTGCAAGAAGGTCTTCTTAGCTTAAAGTCGAATTCTTAATGTACATTTTAATATGCTTCCAGGGGTTCTCTATTTCTGGACAGGTTAGGGATGAAATTGATCTTATTGGAAGAAACAACAACTTCATATCTTCTTTGGCTGCCTTTAATTTTGTCTCTCCAGTAATTACAAAACTTGTTACTAGGAGCATCTTAAGTCTTTTGTTATTTATCCTTTTATAATCTATCTTGTCAAGTATTATTTTACGGTACTCTACGGTACCTGTTATTGTTAGTCCATTTATTAGTCTTATTTCAGCCTTTTTAAGGTTTATTGAATTGAGAAGTAGCTCCATCAAGTCGTATTTCTCAAGATATCTTAATTGAGTTGAAAAAAAAAGCAGTGTTAATAGGCAACGGGCGAAAAGAAGTCAGAACGCGCTAGGCTTCGTCTTGGTCTGAGTCTATTTCAGCCAAACTTTCACACCCTCACGCACAGACTCAGCCAGCGTTACCCTCGGAAAACTTACGAAGTATCGTCTTTTTCTTGTTTTTTAAATAGAATTTCTGGTATCGAATAAGTGTTCTGGTCAAATAAGCCTCTATTTCTGCCGTATTGCATCTTGGCTGAGGAGGCTGGAACAGCACTCTAGAGATCGTTTTTAACTACAGTAACTATTTGCTGTTCTCTTTCTAGACTCTCATCCATTTTTGTATTTCTCGTGAATTTTTCTTATAACTTTGACATATGGCGGGAACTCTTCAAATTAAACAATATTATCACACCTACTACTAGTTAAATAATGGATTAGGAGCTAGAAGATGGTTTTTAAAATTTAAAAAAATTAGGATCCGAAACCAATTGTTGAGATAAAGCAAGATCCAAATATGGTAAAAAGGGAGATCTGCTTGAGCGTTCTAGTTCAACTACCCCTTATTAGGTACTCCAGATTCGGCACTATAATAAGAATACAGGCAAGCAAGTATATATCTCAAGAAGAGCGCATAGACTTGGTCTTTGATGTATTTGTGAGCGAGCTGGTGCCAGCAAAATTAACACAATTCTTCGATATCTCCGCAAACAACAAGGGAGATTTCGTTCTATTAACATCACAAAGCTGTTGCGTTGTAGCAAAAATTCCGTGGGAAAAAAGCCTAAATAAGTCAATTAAGCCGAATTCCCACTCTGAGCAAACTGGTAAGGAATTTGGAAATCCGCACAAAATAGAAGGCTTTGGAGTAAAAATGCCGTCTCACACTTACGGGTTGTTTGAGGACGAGTTGGATTCATTTGGTGAAAGCCTCATTACAAACAGCGCCTCAGGCAATACCTACGGGGGCCTGGGTTCAAGTCTCAAACAACAAGTTTACGAGATTCCTGTAATAGTTGGCCACCTTGTATTAAATACTGGAAAGAGACTTGCGAACAGTAAGACAATTAGTGATTCATCTTGCTCGATAGTAAAGTCATTATGGTACCATTTAGACGACTACACCGTTTTTATACTTACAAACTCGGATACGGCCAATAAAAACGATGACTATATGAACAAGTCTGAAATCATAACTTTGGACTTGATAGCCTTGGCTAATAAGGATTACATATTTAATGGCGAAGATGACGAGGTGCTAAGAGATAAATTGGGAAATATTAACGAAGAGATATCAGAATTTAGCAGTAGATTCCGAATTGCCCACAAGAATTCAAATTCTGTGGACTTTGTATTTGGAAGAGGGCCGGATATTTGGAATATGCTAACAGTTTACGTACTCCTTGATAATTATAGAATAGTCTCAATCTGCCCCGTGATAACTAATAGAATGAGGCTGCCTTACTTTGCCTATGAGACCTTGTATTCTTCCATGGTTGAACAGGAGTTTCTCTCGAATGCAGAGGATTTCTTAAACGAGAGCAGTCAGCAGTTTGATGACTGCCTTTATAAGTTGTTGAAACTACTTTTGAGTGACTTGAGAAATCCGGTGGACGAATCTGGAAACATCATTGAGACGGTTCTCTCACTGGATATCCCGAAGGAGTCTTTTTTGATTATCTCTGATTTACTTAAGCCAGTTCCCATAGAACTCGAAATTAAGCGAGAAAAGATTGAAGATACAAGTAACAATGAAGAGGCTGACGGTACCGGAACAGGTGGCAGTAGCAAGACTCTGAAGTTCGCGTCAGTCACGAATTTCCCACTAAGCGTGTTTCTAATCATAAATTCAGAACTTAAAATTGGGCTATTCATCTCAAGCTACTTATCCCTGCCAAACTTTAAGACCACGAACAACCCAAATATATCACAGGACTTCAGCTCTTCAAACAAGGATCCAAATTACCACATTGAAAAAAACCTTGCCCTGACTTGTTTGCAGTCCTGCAGCTTGTCCCAAAGGTCAAAAGTCAGTTTGGGCGGGAACTTGCATGCAGAAGCTCATCCGCTCAAGCTATACGACGGTACACTGAGTAATAGCAGCAAGGAGGACGATGATGCACATGAAGAAGAGAGTGCTTTGTTCGTGGTCGGGGTGTTGGTGAATAGTACGTTCTCAATTGTTTACATCGACTGGCTGCATTACTTGTTTTCATTTTATTCACAGTTTGACCAGGAAAACGCTGGGCTCGAGAGGGGGAATAAGGTGGTTGCTCCGATTTCTGATAAAATTGAGATGATCAGAAGACATATCCAGGAGAATACAGAGGTTTCAGTTTCGGATCTTTTATTGTCTTCGGACGTTGACCTTTCGTTGTCCCACTTATCTTTTAGATCTAGATACTCCGATCAAAGCCTTGGAGGTATTTCCGAAAATGAGGGCGGTGCCTCGACTTTGAAACCAAAAATCAACAGAGAGATTGCGATTGCCGAACTTTTTTACCCCTCAAAGCCTTTGCTCTCTGGGAAAGTAGTCAAAGAAGCCGATGCTGGCTCTACCGAGAGCTTAGCTGAAAATGATAAGGTCTTGGTGAATTCAATGTTTGACCAACTGCCTGAAATGGCGGGTTCGGAGCTCCTTGGAATCAAAAGGGCAAGCAAAGAGTTTTCTCTGGACAAAGGGTTTATTAAGGAGCTGGCCTTTGACAAGCCGAGTAGGGAAAATAATGTACAAATTGAGTACCAGCTTGAAAAGTTGGATCAAATTTCCTATGAGACCTTAATGAACAATTCTAAGTGCTATATTGAAAGATTGAATAACATGAAAAATAATATTAAATTAATCGAGAATGAACAAGATGTTTCAAAATACCACTTAGAGTTGCTCAAATTGCTAAATGACTACAATACCAACGTTATTGCCAAAATAAACGACTCCAGAAGGCCGATCCTGGGTATGCTGGAAAATATCAAACCAAGGTTGTCCCTAATGAACGAATTAAAGGAGGATATTGAAGCTACGAGCGATTTGATCAAGAAGAGACAAGAGGAAATCGATCAAAAAATTCAAAAGACTTTAGAAGTTACTAACCAAATTAATGATCAAATTTCAAGAGTAAGGGCTTCAATGCTAGAAGAGCTGAATTTCCAACGACTGCAATATAATCAGGATGTAATCCTCCCAGAACTTCTTTTAATGCTTTCGAATGTCCAATTAGAGCTTTGTTCTTGCATTATCAGTATATCAGAAGAGAAGACCCACACCCAAGACGAGTTTGAAACCACCAGTTCGTACAGGAGAGAATTCGAGTCTTACCTAAAACACAACAAATCAGTACTGGAGAACTTTCAGGCTATACAAACAAAAATTCTTGAACTAAGCAATAGGATTACCAACAGTAGCGAATCTTGATATCCAAATGGACCCTTTACCTTGCAATAGTTTTCTTAACTTTCTTTTCCGAGTCTGCTCCGGTTGAGGCTTTTGGTCCAGATGTTTTTGCTTTAGTTTTTGTTTTGGAGACAGCGGTGGAAACAGCGGACTTTGATGCGGTCTTCGGCTTGGCCTTCGTTTCCGTATTTGAAGGAGAAGCGCTGGTAGTTCCACTAGTGCTGGTTTTAAGCTTGGACTTTGTTGTGCCTGACTTGGCTGACAGCTTGGGCTTTTGTGGGGAGCCTGCATCAGCGCTGGCAGTTCTCTTCTTTTTAGGTTCTGGTTTGGAGGTCCCTTTTGGAGCCGATTTGCTCTTTGTTTTGGTCTTTGGTTCTTTGGGAACCTGGGATTCAGACCCACCGTCACTTTCTCCGTGCTTGTCGTCATGGCCTGTGTTGTCACTTCCGGAGCCCAAAAGAGGCAAGTCGTCCTTCTTCAGCCTTGATTCCCTAACTGATTTGGTTTTCTTAGTAAGAGCCTTTCCAGAGTCTGACTTCTTATTAATTGTCTTGATAACCTGCTTGCTCTTTTCCTTCCCTTTGATTGATTTGGGTTTTCTCTTTTCATTTCCACTCTCGCACTCATCTTTATCCACTAATTCATTTGAAGGTAATGAGCTATCGCTTAAACTATTTCTTCCGATGTAAGTGTAACTAAATATGGACTTTGCAATGTTCTTCAACCCGAAGTGAGTTTTGGGTCTACTCTCTCCAGTGGAGCTTGGCTCCTCATCGCACTGAGCCAAGTCTATCTCAGCCTTTTGATCTGCATCATTTACCGGTAAACTAACGTTCGAAGAAAGAGTCCTAATCTCTTGCTTTAGTTGTGCATTCTCTTTATTTAAGCTATTCAATTCAGAGTGGAGTTTTTCAATAATATTGGAGTCTTGATTAATCTTGGCAGCAATCACATTTCTAAAACTCTGCAAGTACTCGTGGATTGTCTTTATTACAGCATTCATTTCCATGTTATTTTCCTGAAAATCAACATCAATGGTATTATCGTTACCAATTTGGGGTTGCAGTTCGGTAATCAATTCAAACAAGACGTTTTTCAGAGGAGTCAAATACTTTGAAGTAAAGTTATTCCTGTAGGCGTTGTGAATTGAATCAATTTCGAGATTAAGCTTGTTTACCTCAAAACATTTCAATTCTAGGCTACTAGATAAGCAGTTGTTATCATTAAGGATGTTGCTCTTTTCTTGTTTTAATTCGTGAACATCCGCATCTAAAAGTCGAATTTTCTCGCTTAACTCTTTCTTTTCATTCAATAGCTCCTCGATTTTCTTTTTACTAAACACTTCACTTTCAATGAGTAGCTTTTCCTTGTCGTCGAAAGACGAGATCCTCTGCTCCAAGTCTTTAATTGTCTTCCTCAGAAAATGTATTTCTTGACTTTTTTCGTTGAGTCTTATTTTCATTGTACTAACAGTGTCAAGTTCGGGATCCTTATTTATTTCGATGTTTTCGTCGTTCACGTTCTTCCCGGAAGCCTCATCTTCTTCAAGAACAGGCTCACCGGGAACTGCCTCCATAACAGGGAAAAGCCTTGTTCTAGAGGTTGAGGGAGTAAACATTTGGGACGTCAAGGGACCGCCAAAAAGAGTGCTTTCTTTGTTGCCAGCAGCAGCTAAATAGCCGGCGTACGCCGGTCTCGAATCTTCAATTCTTCTTGGAGTTCCTATCCCAGCAGACTTTATCCTAACAAGAGACTTGGTCAACGGAGTCCTGTCCTGACTGGTTCCCAGGAAATCCTCTTCTATCTGGCTGGCATCTCGAGCTCTAGACAAGCTGCTTACTCCCAATTTGAACGGGGTAAAAACCTTGGTATTTTCAATGGAAGAAGGCACACTATCCGATGTCTCCACTAAATTGTTCTTTCTGGGATAGTTGATGTCGTTATTAGGATTGTTGTTGTAAGGAAGGGGAGGCGGAAGCCCAATTGGACGGGGAGGGGATACATTTATGCTCACTTTCGGAGTAGCCAAGCCGTTTCTAGTTGGGCCGGGGCTCAAAATTATCTCTCTTTGGCTGTTCCTACTTGCCGATGGGGTTCCGAAGCCTATTGTATTCCCCAAATTGCCCACTATTGATGCCAATGATTTTCTCATTTAACCTTCTTAAGTCTTATTTAGTTATGAACATAAAAAATTCCGCTCAATCTATTTCTAGCTTCACAAAGCTCGTCCTTCGACACACATTTAACTGGTTTTATCTTTTACCCAGCTATTCAGTTTCACTTCTGTTCCGCAACGAATATATACATGTGGCGAACAGGAATATAATATACGTATCGGCACAGTTGCAACACTTTCCAGACTCAATCGATTTATCGAATAAATATTCGAAATATATTTACTGCTCTCACGTCAATATTAATCGCCTACAAGAGGGGAGATTCCTTCCAATAAGCTTATTGCATGAAAAGCCGCGCCTAACACGTAATTTTTCGTCAATGAGCGAAAAGTAAGAATATGCACGACGAACAAGCGCATTCATTCAGGAGGTTCCCCGTAAAGGTGCCATTGAGATTACCTATGAATTGACTGTAGTTTCAGCCGCTGGCTCAAGAATTTGTTCGAAGAAAAGAAACGAGGTATTTTTCGTTAATTATCTTTATGTGGACAGAAAATTAAGGTAGAAAAACGCGCAAATAAAGTATGTTCATTTGTGGAGTTTTAGTCGTCAAAAAGCCCCTTGCTTTTTAAGTTGCTGGGAGACGTTTCGTCCCCGAAAAGGCTCGGTTTTTTATCTGAGCTGCCATTGGAGCTATCTACCGTTTGGGAAGCAAATAGTGAGCTCATGATTTCTTTGCGTTTTAGATCGGCCTTCATCTTTCTTTCGGCTTCTTCCATTTGTTTCCTTTTTTCCTCCTCAATTCTTTTTCTTTCAGCTTCCTCTCTTTTCTTCCTCTCAATTTCGAGCTTTCTGAGCCTTTCAGCCTCGGCCCTCTTTTCGGCCTCTCTCTGAGTTTCCCTGGAAACCCCACCACTGGGGTTGCCTCTGGAGTAGATGCCGTTGCTATTGCTAATGGCGTTGTTGAAGTTGGAGTTGAAGCACGCCGGCATGTCGTTTTGGTTCTTCGAAGTTTCGTCCCTGCAGGCGTTTTGTCTTGAGTTTCCTTGGAGAAAGTTGCTGTTGGAGAAAAGTTGATTCGATTTCACGTTTCCAAAGTTCTGGTTATTGACATTTCTTTGTGAAAAATCCAAATGATCTCCTCCAAAATCTGCTCTATCAGGAGCTTGGGAACTCATTACATTGGGGTGAGAATGAGTAGCATTATGAGCTGACGCTGTCTTCATTCTAGATGTGAGCAAAGCAATAAACTCGTTCAGTTTCTTTTCAATACCGCAGACCTTGTCCGACAAATCCTTCATCTCCTTCGCTTGGTTTTGAAAGTTGTCCCTGATCGCACTCATTAAGTTCTCGCACATCAAGTTTATCTCACTATATATGCCCTGGTGGTCTATTACTCTATTCAGTAACACGTTTTCCCGGCTCTCAATCTTTTGGTTTGGTCCCAAGCAATTCGCCTCATGAACACTGTCATTGGCAGAATAGTTTGCCATATTTGACCCGAAGCTATTGTTTACGTTAAAGAAAGATTCGTCTGTAAAGCTATTTTGGTCATTTGAGTGTAAACTGGCACGTATATCATCGCTCTTCTCCGAGATTTCCTTATTTAGAACAGAAATACTGTTTTTCTCAGCGTTCAAAACCTTAGAGTCATAGTTGGTCTCCTCTTGGTACAACCCCAGTTCATTCATCTTAGAGTCTATTGAATCCCTATAAAGCTCCTCAATGTCATCAGACAAATTCTCGAATTTACCCAGCTTATTCAGGCCGCTCTGAGCCCCACTAAATAAGTCGTCCCCAAACCCAAAAGTGTTGGACGAAGACTCGTTTCCTTTTTCAGCTTCACTCTTGCCAATAATATTCTTCCCGAGACCTCCCATCCCCCTTGCCTCGCCTCCTCCGAAGCCGCTTCCGCTCTCTTCATCATCGAACAATCCTCTCTTCTCAAACGCCAAGTTCATATGATTTCTCATATTCCTATCCTCGAGGTTCCCGGTTTTTCTAAACTTTCTTTAACTTCTCCCCCTGATTGCTCTCGCTAACTATATTTATTAGAGGGCGGGAAAGAGCCAGCTATTAATTGTGTGTGCATTTTCAAGTTTGAAGTTAATTAGCAGGGGAAAAAACACTCAATATATGCATATATACATACATACTAAATTCCACTAAAAGCGAAAACTACTGCATGCGAGGGATCTGAGCAGTGGCTCGAGGCAAACCGGAGGCGATCGACTAATAGAGGGTGGAAAGATGGGGAGACTCTCCCGGTCCCCCATTCACAACTCGCCACATCATTTTTTTCTCTTTCTTTGACTCTTTCTTCTTGGTGGCTTTATGCTTGCTCTTTTTTCTCTCTTTTTCTCTCACTTTTTCTCTCTCTTTTTCTCTCTCTTTTTCTCTCTCTTTTTCTCTCTTTTTCTCCTTTTCTCTCTCCTCTTCTCTCTCCTCTTCTCTCTCCTCTTCTCTTCTCGTACTCTTTTCGAAGTGACGCTCCTTTAGTGCGGCACTCTTCTTTTTGCCCTTGTCTTTTCCGCCGACCCCCGCTTCAGCCTGTGAGAGGTGCTCGCTCTCCATCCCTTCGGTGGTGGAATGACCGTCCTCCGACTCCAAGTCCTCGAACCTGGAGTCCTTAATGGTGTCCGAAAGCTTATTAGCGACGCTATTATAAGCGTCATTCCACCAGTCTGACCAGAGCTGCGAGGACTCTCTGGTGTGTCTTGCCCCGAGGCCCAAATTGTCGCTTTTTTTCCTTATCTGGATGCATTCTCGCATCCCCAGCTCGTTTCTTCCCAAGCCCTTCCCCTCCTTCCACCCCATCTTCTCCAGCAAGTTCGCTCCAATGCTTGACCTGAATGGAATTGTGGAGCAAAATTCACCCTCATTCAACTTATCAAAGTAATTTCTGGACATGTTTCTCTTCCTTGATTTGCCTTTCTCCTTCAGCTATGTCTCTATTCGCATCAATCTACCTTTCACGGAGCCTACTTGTTCCCAATTAATCAAATTTGACCGTTCCTTCGCCAAAAGCCGTCTTATTGCTACCGTCGCCCTCCTGGCGACCTTTAACTAGTCTCGAGTCTTTATACTGAAGGAGTGCCTGTCCTCAATATTATTTCCTGCTTTTTTCCCCTTTTAGATTTTATTCCTCCACTTAATTTACCCGTCAATCTGCCCTTTTTCTGGCACTTATATCTCCAAATTACAAGTTAAATTATTACTAACCCAACTTTGCGCGCCCTTTCCCTAATAATTGAATTCCCAACCTCTAATACGGCAGTAAAGAGTCCTAAACCCGCTTTTAAAAGACTAAGATAGCAGCCGCCGGCAGGGAACACCGGAACCCCTGCTTTCTTACACAGGGCTCAATCCCTCCCAGAGAAAAGAATAACCAAACAATGCGCCCGCCATCTCTTATTTATAAATATAAATGTAATATTATACGATCTAGCTATGAGAAACTCCGCCGCCATTCCCCCATTTCCGCGGGACTTTCCGCAGAAACACAGCAGGAGTCGGAGATAGATAGTTGCTCGCGCAAATGGAGAGAACACACACGCGCAAGGCGTAACACCTCCAGGCTAAATTTCCTCCTCAAATTTATATCTAAAGAATTCGTGCCTGAGAGCCATTTCCGGAGTGGGTCTGGACTTTGGGTCCAGTCTCAAGACGTATCTTATAAACTTGGCCAAAAGCAGGTGCTTTCTATGTACGAGACCTTCCAGTGGTCTGCAATCATCAACTCTCTTCACCGAGGCACTACTAGAACTTCCTTCGGGCCAGTTTAATGCATATTTGCAATCGTCTCTAGCGGAGACGGAATAGCTCCCATTCGTGGATTTTTTGCTCGCACTGTTGGCAACGCAGGTATCCAAAAACTCCCTGTTCGAGTGTCCGATACCGAAATGCTCAACGCCGCAAAGCGAGTTGCCGTCGCCGCCGCCGCCGCCGCCGCCGCCACAGTCTCTGAACTTGCTGACATACTTTCTCCCGGACTTGCTGCTACAGGCGTCCCTAAGCATGTGCTCCGGAAAAGGCTCAATAATCTTCTCAATCATGGCGAGATGCTCCATGTGCTCGTGAGTCTTGAAAAGCAATGCTCCAGTGTAAAGCTCCATCAGGATGCACCCAAAGCCCCACATATCACTAGACATGTCCCATCCCAAATCCAAAATAACTTCGGGAGCTCTGTATTGCCTGGTGTTTATCACGCTACCGTGATAGTCATGCTCATAGGTAGCCGCCCCGAAATCGATCAGTCTGATTTCGGGCCTAACTGGGCGTCTAATGAGAGCTCCTGGATGCCTGGGAGCATTCACCCAAATGTAGTTGTTCTCTGTGAAAAGGATGTTTTCGAGTTTAAGATCCGTGTGCGTTAGCTTCATCCTTCTCAAGAAGGAAAGGGCCAGGAGAAACTGCTCTGCGATATTCTGAATGTCAGCAAGAAAGAATCCTCTCGAGCAGTTGCCATCCAGGAAATCAAATAGGCTCGGCCCCAACTTCTCAAACACCAGGCACATGTTCGAATCATTGAAGAGAAACGCATTGTAGAGCATTACGCAATATGAATGATCGCCAAACTCGTCCTCCAGATTTATGTCCCTCAGGATCTCAGCCTCAATCCTGGCCGCCGAGGTGTATCTTTGCACATTCCTAACAACCTTGATGGCCACTTTCCTTCTTCTTTTAAGGTCCTCACATTCGAAAACTCTCCCAAAAGTTCCCTCTCCAATGATATCTATAATGCGGTACCTTTGAGTTAAATACTGCCCAGCGTGCCACGAGAAATGATCCATCTCTTCAGAACTCAAGTTGTTTTTGCTGCTCTTGTTGCTGCCATTGTTATTGTTGCTGTTGTGACGCGGCTCCAGCTGCTCCTCCTTGTTCTGTCTGTACTGATAGTAGCCGCCGTCATAATAGCAGTCCCTTTGCATAGTAGTCCTTCTGTTATACTCAACGGAGTCGTCCGAATATCTCTGCCTCTTTCCATTGCCGTAGTAGTACGGCATTTGAGAGGATTCGTACGAATCGTTGGATCCGTGACGGTTTCTGTGGTAGTTGCTCCTTTTCTGGTATATCTCACGATCGTAGTACGTCGGCATGTTGTCGTCGACATGAAGCTGTCTTGTATGCTTACTGCCAACACAATAGGAGGAAATAGCATTATTAGAACTTCTTAGCTCCATTTGTTTTTCCGTTGAAACAACGTATTGTGTTTCGTGATCGTGGTCCACCACCGTGCCTATGCTGCTATAAAGGTCCATTTTTTTCGCACCTCTCACTCCGTTACTTTTTTTTGTGTATCGCGAGTACTCCAGCGCATAATCATTAAAGGAAGCCTCAGATTCGCCATTGAAATGACCACCTCCCCTTGTCAATTCCTTGTACTTACCACTACCTTTATTCGCGGATAAGACGTATTTCGCTCTGCTTCTTGAACTCATACTTTGCACCCAGCCGCAACAAGTTCAAGAACGTAACTAGAACAACCACTTGTTTCCAAATTTAGCCGCCTCCTTTCTATTTTCCTCTTAGGAGAAGGAGAGAGGCCCGAATCAATCTGTGGGTTAAACACGGTCGGTCGTTGAAGGGTGTAATCCAAACCAAATCTCCGCTCTCTCGGCGATACTCTAGTCTTCAATTCCGAATATCCTAACCAAATTCCTGTCGGTTGAAGTTAATGGGCCATCTCACTCTCGAAGTCAACTTCATCCGAAATTACCGCGAACAAAGTGAACTTCCCAAGTCGTCTTTAAAGCCTTAACTGTCACAGATAGGCTCTTCCCCCTCTCTTAACTCAAATACAAAATACGGTAGGGAGAATAATCCCCTGGTACTAAATATTGCAAGCTATACTCAAATCCAATGACTTCTCAACCCGAGTCTGAAGAAAAAATTACATTACTAATTGAACTCAACAATTAAAACGTATTCTCGAATAATGAATGAAAACAAGGCCAATCTTGAATTAAATATTTTTAATAATATACTTGGATTAAAGTCTCCAAATTAATTAACGCGTATATACATATATATACATTATACTTGAAAAAAAAAAAAATTTATCCCATCGGGGTATTTAACGTTATCTGGTAGCCAATTAAAATGTCAGTACTGGAGAAGAAGGCGGGAAAATTCCCGATATCTTATTTGCACTCATTTCTTTCTGAAATGAGAATTTCCTTTATACCATCAATTTCGTCTTGAGTTAAATTTGCCAAGCCTTCAAGGACTCTAGAAGAGGTTTGGCTACTCGTGTCGCTGACTTTGCCAAAGGTCACTTCATTTTCTAGTTCGCTTATCAGTATGTTGTCTTCGTCACTAATTACATTCTGTTGCCAGTTTGAAAATAGCTTGTTATTTACAATATCCGAGAGCTTTTTTGAGGAATCCATCGATTTCAAGGACTCAGAACTATTCTCGCTCCTTTCGTCTTCGCTCCGAGAGCTTGGAGACTCGTCCGGAGTCGCTTGCTCATTAAGCGAGGAGTCGTTGCTTGATGAATCATCAAACTCCTGACCGATCTCATCCCTTTGGGTTAGAAGTTTTAGCTGATTGATTTGTTCCAGTAGCCATATATCGTTGAAGGACGAAGGTATAAGAAAGACCTTTTTTTTTTGGACATTTGTTTAGTATTTAAGATAACGGTAGTATGTGCAGGTGAGTATAAGTGATTAATGTTTTTCGTAGAGAATTTTCGTTTTTTTTTTTTTGATGAAAACGGAAAATAAACAACCATGTATTTGAATTCAAGGCAACTTACCTTACTATTTAAAGTTTCTTGTAGAGAGTTAACTTCTGTATCTTGAGAATTATCAAATAAAGAAGAGTAGCAAGATTCGAAAGAATCCTGGCTTTTCGAGGAATTCATTGTTCTCTTAATCCTCTAACTTCCAATAAACCCGAGAAATTTCATATTAAGCAGAATTGTTTGAATGCTTTATTTCGAAAATCTTTTTAGTCCATTTTAATTTGCATTTCACATTTCCAATAAAAACTATAAGTAGTAGGTAAAACTGTCTTACTTTGAAAAGAAACCCCAGAGA
>JABXOJ010000053.1:0-131921 GCA_014529505.1 Cryptosporidium felis
TTAAATTCATAGGTAGTAATTAATATTTTAATGTTGGGTGGGGGGGGAGGGGGGGGAGAAGGATGCGTAAAACGTCGACGTTTAATAATAGTTGCGGAGGGACCCAATTTTTTCTTTTCGAAAATGGACGCTTCAAGCCATAACAATGTTGAAGATGCAGTTCTAAGAGTTTTATTAGAAGGAGAGAATTTGATTGATGAGGAACTTAGGGCGATAAACAATATACAAAATGACGATAAAGAGTTGAATATCTTAAGAGAAAAGAGGCTTGAAGAAATAAAAAAGGAAGCTGAAGAGATGAATAGATACAAGCAATGCGGCCACGGGAAGTACGACCTCATTTCAGATGAAAGAGAGTTTTTCGAAGTCATTAAGAAGAGTAAGGACGTCATTTGTCATTTTTTTCGCCCCACAACTCGGAGATGTGAAATCTTCGATGAACACTTAAGGATACTGTCAGGTAAACACTTGGAAGCGAGGTTTATTAAAATGAATGCGGAGAAGTCGCATTTTATTTGTAATCATTTAAACGTCAGAATTCTACCCACAATTGCACTTATTAAAAACTCAAAGCTTGTTCACAAAATTGTTGGGTTTGAGGAGCTCTCGTCAAGGGATGACTTTAGAACGGTTCAACTCGAGAACTTGTTGATAAGAAAGGGCTCTTTGCAGAGTTGAACAAATTCATAATCAGCACGATGTCTAACTAGGAAACATTTCGACGAAGTAAAATCATTCAAAAGAATACTGAAGATAATAGTATTGTTTTATTAAACTTAATTCGATTATTTTATTCTAGTTTATTAAATTAAAACTGGTTTAAGCGCTTTACTTTACCCCCCTACGAAGACAAGTTTGTTTTCACCGAATGGTTTTAATTAGGTTCGTGAGTTACGTGACGGTAAACTTTTGTTACATGCGATATTAAGCATTAATAATAAAGTGTAATCGACTACAATATATATATATATATGTATATATATAATATAGATAGATAGATAGATAGATAAAGTATTTGGAACAGAACAGAAAAAAGAGAGATGAGTATTGCAATGGATGAGTATGGAAACCCCTTTATTATTTTTAGGGAGCAGGAGCAGAAACAAAGACTAAAGGGAATTGATGCGCACAAATCAAACATATTAGCGGCGAAGTCTATCGCTGATATCTTAAAGACAAGTCTGGGTCCCAAAGGTATGGACAAAATAGTGGTTAGTCCTGATGGCGAGATCGTAGTTACAAACGATGGCGCAACAATAATGGATAAGATGAACATAAATAATGAGTGTGGTAAGCTATTAGTGGAATTATCAAAGTCTCAGGATGCGGAGATAGGTGATGGTACAACTGGGGTAGTTATATTGGCTGGGGCGCTACTTGAACGCTCAGTTGAACTACTCGAAAAAGGTATTCACCCACTCAGAATTGCGAATGGATTTGAATTTGCTTGTTCTGTTGCATTGAAAAGGCTTGAAGAAATCTCTATTAATAATGAAGATATTTTTAATACTGAAAACAACCTTCTATTTAATTCTGCAATGACTGCTCTGGGGTCAAAGGTTGTTAGTAGCCAACAGAAGCATTTTGCACAAATAGCAGTGGATGCCGTATTAGCAGTTGCAGATTTAGATAGACGAGATGTAAATTTTGATTTAATAAACATTCAAGGAAAACCCGGGGGAAGGCTGGAAGAGAGTTGTGTTGTTAATGGAATAGTCCTAGATAAAGAAATGAGCCACCCCCAGATGAATAAGGAAGTTGAGAATGCAAAAATAGCACTTCTAACATGTCCATTCGAACCTCCTAAGCCCAAAACTAAGCACAAAATAGATATCAAGAATTCGTCAGAGTTTGATGCATTATTTGAAACGGAAAAAAAATATTTCACAGAAATGATTGAAAAGGTCGCATCATCCGGAGCGAATGTAGTTGTTTGTCAATGGGGATTCGATGACGAAGCAAACTATATGCTTTCTCAACATAAACTACCTTCAATAAGATGGGTTGGAGGCGTCGAGATTGAACTTATTGCCATTGCAACGGGGGCGAATATTGTACCCAGATTTGAAGATTTATCCGAGAATAAACTGGGTAATGCCGCATTGGTAAAAGAGGTTACAATGGGAACCGAAAAAGACAAATTAATATTTATTGAAGGTTGCAGCAAATCGAAGGCAGTTACTGTATTGATTCGCGGTGGAAATCAAATGGTTGTAGATGAAGCAAAACGTTGCATTTATGATGCCCTCTGCGTTGTCAGAAATCTAATCAGAGATAGTAGGGTAGTTCCTGGCGGTGGCGCATCAGAAGTCGCATCCAGTATTGCGGTTCATGCATCCATTGATACAGTTTCCTCAGTAGAACAGTTTGCAGTTGAGGCATTTGCAGACGCACTTCTTTCCATACCGCATGCACTTGCAGACAACTCCGGGTTGGACTCTATATCACTGGTTGGAAAGGCAAGGCAGGAACAAATCTCTCAAAATAGCTCCTCTTTTGGTATTGATTGCAATAATTTGTGTGTCGGTAATATGGAGAAATTGAATGTTTTTGAATCTCTCACATCCAAGCAGCACCAATTAGCATTGGCCACACAGGCCGTAAAAATGATACTTAAGATAGATGACGTGATTAAACCATCAGATTTATTCTGAAACTATATTGGTTAATTTACTGTCGATCGATTGCATGGGTGCATTGGGTGTAAGGGCGGAGGATTTATGTTGAATTAGATACTAGCATACTTCGGACAAAAAGGATAAAGTCTAGTAGTAACTATAGAAGTACACCCGCTCGGAGATTTAACAAGTATTGCGGCCTTTAATGCACTCTTTCTAGTACGACGTTTTTATACAGTGTTTGCACCTGCACTGATAAACATGCGCATTCCCGCCTCGAACATGTACACATAGCCCGCTAAAAAAAGGTGGCATGCCAATCAATTATAGATACCGTTTAGTCTAATTGAGAGTGTATTTCTTAAAACACTGTTTCATAATATATAACTGATAGATTCGCAATAGGATTATGCATTGAGATTATTGAGTTATTGGGAGGTTCTTTCTCTTCTTGGTAACTTAGTGGACCTTAAGTTTTTCTATTGACATAATTACAAACTTAATTCATTGGCAAATATTAGATGGATACTTTAAGGGACAATTATTCTACATCAGTCAGCCCTGGCTGTTTTGTTTCGAATGCATCTTTGTTTCAAAGAAGAAATTCTTCAGAACTGGTGCGAAGGCAACTATATAAAACGAAGATGTGTGCATTCTACAATGTAGGTAAATGTACAAGAGGGAATTTATGTGCATTTGCGCATTCCGTACAGGAACTTAGACCATTACCTGATCTTAGATTTACACGTCTTTGTGAGCTAACTAAACGAGGGGATATTTGTCGCGATGTTAATTGCACCTTTGCTCACAGTTTGAACGACTTAAGAACAACGGAGATACCTCCAAGTCCCCTCTCGGAGTTCAATACTTTAAGGTCTTCTGAAAATACGACCCTAATAAGGAAGCTGGGCTCTACAACCGAACCAAGGGGGAAATTTAGAATTTCGGAGCCAACTAAAGAGCAATTTTCTAATAGAATTGAAGGTGAAGATATGATTTCTAGCGCTGACACAACTCCGCAAAACCTTACATTTCATCTGAAAAATACAGAACGCGATGGAGTATCTCAATGGCGCAAGGTAGATAACAGTACCATTCACAGTATTGGAAGTATTCGTGGTGGAATATTCTCATATTCAAATGAACCAGAAATTTCTCAATTTGATAACTGGATATACAGCGGAGACTTTACTGGAGGATTCACCTCAGAAGTATCAGGTATGCCGGAGGTTTCATGCAAGTTTATTCATCAATCAGATTTTCAGGAACCACCCAATTATTTTTCCTCTAAATGCCTGATCACAAAGGGGATATCGGATTGGGATTTTACCAGTAATGATGAAAAGATTTCTGCATTCCAGTATGATATTTTAAACATTATTGGTGACAATGGCCACAATAATTCGGGGGAAATTTGCTCTATTGAAAAAGGAACACTCCATATAATTAACTAACTACACTGAGCAAATTAATACAGTTTGTATTTGATAATTGGAATTGAACTATTATATTTTTGAGTGAATACATTTACCGTGTAAATTTTGATTTTTTTCAACGCTAAAAACAAAATTGATATTAAAGTTTACTTTTAACTTTATTTCTTCACAATTTTTATTTTACGTTACCGTAACAAGTGAAGTACTAAAATAAAGACTTATAAAAATAACATGTCAATGCATCTCTCGTTGTGAATATCCCATGATGTTGCGATTAAGCAAATAGGTAAATTACATTTCGAAGAAGGGCCAGACCGATTCAATACAATTTTCAAAAAGGATTAAATAAGGAATGAACTAGCCAAGATGATGTATCCCGGCCGAATATTAAAAATAGTGCTGATATTCAATGTCTATGAACTGAGACTCATTTTCCTATTCGTGCTCTGATTTAGTGACTGATTACCCTATCTGTCAATGATATTTGTAATGACATTATTTTGAAAATATCTTATTTCAGTTCGCGAATATGTATATTTGTACAAATAGAAATTGATTAGATAATTTTTCTCGTTCCGATTATTTTCCACAAATGAAACGTTATTTTTCCCTTAAAGTGCAGTCCCAAGAATATACGGTGATTTTAAACTAAATGGTCGATTTCGATCTTAATACTAAAATTTCACTTCATTTACAGAAATGCTCATTTTAACTCAATATTTTGTTTCTATGGAAAGCGGATAACTCCATGATTAGTTAAATTAACGAAACGTTTT
The DNA here is from genome assembly GCA_014529505.1 of Cryptosporidium felis. NCBI lineage: Eukaryota > Apicomplexa > Conoidasida > Eucoccidiorida > Cryptosporidiidae > Cryptosporidium > Cryptosporidium felis. The sequence goes on from JABXOJ010000053.1 coordinate 4,831, forward strand.
TTCCTATTCTAAGAATGCTTATTTTTATAAATCTTGAATTTTGTTAATATTTAGATTCAATAAATACCATCTATTAGAACTAAAGATCGTATAAAGTAAGGTCAAGAAAATAACCATTTTGTTTCTTGATTTTCTACATTTGAAATATTTTGAAGAAAATAGTCACTAATTTATTTACTCATTTATTCATGAATTGTTTATTAATTAAAGCTTTATAACGTGAGTAAAATCTCACATTAATTGATTAAGAGAAAACCACTTGAGAATATTCGTTAGATAATAGGAACAAAATTCATCGGTAATCGAAAGTTAAGTGGCAAAGGAATATTAATAAAATTGTAGAATACTTAAAAAAAAATAAGTCAGCAAAATAATTAAATTACGAATATAGGTTAGTTATTTAAGAAAAAAAAAATCTCAGTTAAAACACGGAAAAATTATGAATGGAAATTTATTTGTTCCCATAACTTCAATAATATTATTCGATAATCCTCTATCGAATTCATTGATCCACTGCTCCCCATTGTTATTCTTTCTGAAGAATGTATTTCTGTGGTATTCAATTGTTGACTGATTTGTAACTAATAAATAAATATGAAAAGAAAACAATGCGCCTGTACCAAAAGCAAAGGAAATTGAAAGTACTGCTGTAAAAAGTAGTCCCTGAGTCGTAATGTTGTCGTAAAAAATTAAATCTTCATTGCCTTTTATTCCCGAAATTGAAGAAATGATCCGAAGTAACATGGGAATTGTGAGAGTTGAAATTAATAGGCAGCTAAGAAATGACCAGGTTAGGAACAAAATAAAATATTTACGATTATATAATCCAACGCATTGCCCGATCCATGGACAGTGGTGATCCATATTCAAAATACATCTATTACAAATTGAACAGTGATGGGTTCTTGGGTACTTAAATGCACCACATTTTGTACAGTATTGGATTTCTAAATTTCCATTGTAATTTTCAAAGGAAGAATCGCAATCTTGATTTTTTGTAAAACTAACAGTAAATTCCTCGGATTTTTTAGTACTTATTGGGGTATTCCAGATTTTTGAGGTGGCCTTATAACCATCTTCAAATGATAATTCGGAGCCAATACATTCTTCCAATAGACCATTTTTATTTTCAAAATCAACAAGTGCAATTTTATTTTCGATATCATTTCGGTTATCTGAATCAGCATACCCAGGAGAGGTGTTTAGACACAAAATGTAGTTATAAACGAGATTAACTGTATTAAATAGCAATAGTGATCGCGTAATCGCCAATAAAACAGGGTGTCTTATCATAAAAGGAAAAACAAAAAATGTCCCACTTGTATATAAGAATGAAATTACGAAAAAAACGAATGTAATGAGAAAATTTCCAAGAAATCTCGCAAAGTACTCAAAGCAATTAATGGATATATCTATACATGGATTAAGCATCGTCTCTATTCCAGATTAATCAAATGATTCTATCCCAGATTAAAATATAAGATGCAATGTAACTTAATGATAAACCACTACATCATAAATATAATTGAAAATTTAGAATTATAAATATGCTGTATTCAAACAAAGAATGGCGCTAGACAATGCGCTATTAATATTGACAAAGAAAGTGAGAAAAATCAATGATAATCGCACGTACTTCGATGATTTATTCGAAATATTGGCTGAGTAGATATTTGATTGATAGTATGAAAATCTGCCTAATTGAATTTCAACAATAGATGCAGATCTATGCGTGACAAAATGTGTACAGGATAATGCGTTTAATTATGTCTACTACATGTATGCTATTGTTATTGTTATTTCTTCCGTATATTTAAAAACGAGAGAAGCCGAATAGAATATAAATCAATATGTTCAAATTGAGATCTGGACCTTTCACAACTAGAGGGGCTTCAGAGTTGGGCACACAAAATACCATCTCGAATAGGAGTAATCATGTCCAACATTCACAAAAAGTGAATCCGTTAATGTGTTGTGGTCCTCCACAAGTAAATATACCAATTAACCAGGCACCTAGTAGAATGATAAGTGCTGCGGGTTTAAACGTTCAGTCAGTGAATCCTCCATCAAGACTAGTTACAGGCGCGAGCATTACTCCTGCCTCAATTGTGGCAGCTCCGGAGAGACAGGTCACTGAACCTCTTCAACACAAACAAACATTTATCTATGGAGGTTCTGAAACAATGGAGCCTGAGGACTGTGGATGGTTAGAACCAATTAGATTAAAAGTGCATGCTATGGAAGTACAACAGTATATTAACCCAAGCAACCCCGAGGCAGCTCCTCCTTTCATTTATAACGTGGATCATTTGATGGAATGCGTTGAGATCCCAGAGAATTGGGCTCCTGAGTCGATTACAGGAGTTGCAGCTTTGACCTTTGAAAACTTAAATACTAATCCACCAGTGATTCAACATCAATTAAGGCTTGAATCTGATGGTTCAATGAATGGTACTCACAACCCATATATTCAACCAATAAAATATCATGTAGAGAGAATAAAAGACAAGGATAATTCCAAGAGGTTTGAGCAGATTGCAGAGTCTGACCTGGTTTCCAGCACGGTCGTTGAGAAAAGTGAAGAGCCTAAGTCTGAAAGTTCGAACTTTATTTCTTCCTTCTTTAATAAAATAAAAAATGGGGTCAAGACCACTCCTGGAAGCCAGCCAACTGTTGAGGAAGACATCAAGGAGGAGATCAATGAAGATAATACGGACCTCGAAGTTACTCAAGTTACTACTGCAGAGGAAAAAAGGGATGAAGGCATTTTTGAGTAGCTCTGGAATGGAAAATAATAGCAACATAATAAATAAATATTATTGACTTTCCATGTACTCATAAGGCTAGTAGAAGAAATTAAATATTCACCGAAGATTTTTGTAAGTTATGAAAACATTACGTAAGTTCTTTTAATGTTAGTACAGTTATTATTGAAATTGATACAAAAATTAAGGTTGAAAGTAGTATTCTGCAACAAAATGTCGCATTACTATTCGTACCGATGACCTCTTGAACCTTCCTACTCGCTTTGACTACGTCGTTCGTGGTAAACTCTACAAGAGCTTTTATTTCCTGAGCCTCTTTATCTTGATACTTTGCTTCTTGGGCCAACTGTTCCGCTTTGTCTGCAATTCTTAACGCCGCATTCCCTATTTCCATAACATCCGAGTCTATTCTACTGTTCATTTTGTCCCAATTGCTTAGCTTATCTCTGTCTGCCCTATGGATAACCTTCGCGTTGGGACCTTCGTTCTTCACATCTGTTTTTGATAAGAAATCATCTAAGCTGGTTGGAAGTATAGTTGAGTTCTCGGTTGTAAATATATTGTTCAATCTTACTCGAACTGTATCGACAAATTTCTCCTCAAGTTCATTTATTTCAACCTCCAAGAAGTTATCACTCTTATTTGCCGAACTAAATTTGTTAAAGCTATGTGTATTCCTTCGGTGTGTCTTCTTCAATTTGTTGATTTCAACTTCCATTCGATTGAGCAATTCCTCAACTTTTATTCGTTCAAGCAACTTATGCTGGGCTGAGTTATTCTCTAGGCTATCCAGAATAGCCTCAGCAGTATTGTATATTTTAACTATTTCGCTTTTGTGTTTTGAATACTCAGCCTCAGTACAAAAATTATTGTCAAAATTAACATTTACTTTACAATAAAGTTCTATCTGCTTCACTCGTTCCAAAAGACCTTCAAGTTCGTTGTATCCTTTAATAGGTTTCCAGATCATAATAAAATTTGCAATATTGGGTTTCAGTCATAATTTGAAATTATCCAAATATCAAATTGTTTGAACTTGTGTTTTTAAATTTCCCCTCAGCCATCGCGCAAAACGATCGATGAAGTAAGAACTATATTTTTAAACTTTCAATTCCATAAAATTGCCCATAGGAACAATATGGGCTATTTTCTGGAGTATTCTCTCTAGTTGGAGCGCCGGAGAGAGAATCATTTTCATATTGATGTAATTTCACTCTCCATTCTCTATATAAGTTGTTGAATTCTTTTTTGGTTAGTCTCAAATCACACCTAGGGGTTTGTGGATCTTCAGAAGATCTACTTTCAATGGGAACTTTTTTTATATAATTCTTGTACTCCGGTAAACTTTTACCTATTGCTATTTGCTTCAAACGGGATACCATCCTAGATGTTAATGGTTCTTCAGAAGCTTTGAGAATAGGATAGCTACTCATATCGGCATTCTTGTCGTTGGTAACTTTATGAGCTTTAGCCGGAAACTTTTCAAGAAGAGATGAAATGTCAGAACACGAAAAACAACCTTTATTTGATGGCGTTTCGATTTCACCAAAAATGTCAAAATTTTTGTTTTCAAATGGGTAAAAATCATTTAAATTGCGTGAATATCTTAAGTTCGAATGAAAGTCAATCGTCTTGCTTTCTCTTGTTTCAAGCTTGGGTAAAAACGGGTATATCTCTTCGGCAGAAAAAAAATACGTTTTTCCAAACCTTCGCCGTAAGCACAGTAACCCTGATATACTGTATACCCTGTGTGAAGATACCACATCTCCGAGATCAGCCCGGAAAGTAATTGGATCGACAAAGTTACTTTGCATCTGACAAATGGAGATAATTTCAGATAGGTTGAATTTTTGTTCAGTATCACGGCGGCAATATTTTGAGAAGATATTTTACAGAAAAATTAAAGAAAATCCAAAAAAAAAAAGAGAAAATACACTAACATCGTAATATAGTTTGACCTAGTTCGGAGCCTATCTTGCTTCATACTGAATCATTTTCCTCGTTCTTTTCTTGTACAATATTCTACATCCACATGTACGGCACCTTACCGTTGCACCATGAGATAATAGGCTTACATCTACGCCGCATTCTGTATAATTCAAGAATTAGAATAAGGAAATTCTCGTTCACTTGATAAAAACTTACCTCCGCAGATATATGTTACAGGGTCATTCAATGCCTTACTGGTATTCAGGGTACCACTTTCCGTTACAATAGAGGTTTTTTCCATAATGTTGATTCCCGCGAAAAAGAAAAAGTACTTATTGGGAATAAGAGACCGTTTAAGTTATGAATTCAAGCAGCTCATAAGCACTTCGCAATGAATGTACTTATTCAACTTCACGGACATTACACTGGAATACTTGAAATCTGGGCGTGACACCAATATTTTGACAATAAAGAAAATACCGGCAAAGACAGAACGTTATTCATATTACAAAAAGTTCAGAATATAGTTTAAGACGTGACATTCATCGGTTTAAATTCAAAATCCTTTGATACCCACTAGGTCCGAGATAACAATTAGACAGTTTCATTGATAATTAAGCAGTTTTATTTTTTCCTTGGATACTGATGACCACTGTTGACGTCGATTCGATTGATGACTTTCAACTGAAACATGGTTCACTTATTGGCGGCGCAAGGAAGGGTTGCATTTGTTTGTCTCTCAGACTTGCAGTTTTCCTTCAAGGATTGATAAAAATTTGTATATTGCTTTCTCTGATGTATGCAATTTTTATGGTCCCATTGGAACTGTTCTCTTCAGATCAGGAGAGTACGCTATTTATATCAATCCAGAAGTCAAATAGTTATTTCAACATTGACAAGATTGTGATTCTAACAGTTCAGTTTTTCAAACAGTATGCTTCAAAAGAATCAATTGCCTTTATATCAAATGCCGTACTGTTACTGAGGAAATCTTCAACTGAAAGAGATCTTCTCCTATTGACGATTTTCCTTGCACTCTTAGCTTCTATAATTTCTACATTAGGTGCTATTGGCAGATCTCAGGGATTAATAAAGTTATCGATCATATTGTTTTTGGCCTCTCAAGCACTCTCGATACTTGGGATATTTTATGCACCTACTTTTGGTAGACTCTATAATATGGAAGCCCTGATGAATCCAGTAATATTACTTTTCTCCTTGACACTTGTAATATTTTACACGATGTGGTACACTCATTTATTATACTCGCTATTCAAGGTTCTACGAGCAGGAGGAAACGGTGGTGAATATTTATCATACAGAGAGATAATTGATCGCAGAAATTTCCTGCGTTGGAAGACCTGGAAGGAAAGAGAGCTTGAGAGAGGGTCTCCATTTAATCCTTCATACTCCAGAAGTTCTGAAAAGGACAGATTAATCAAGTCTACCCGTTAGCGTAATTCGTTTCCTTCTAGTATTTCAAGTTGGGCTCTTTTAAGATCTGTATAGTTTGGCTTTTTGTATTTGTTCTTTTTAATACTTTGATGCGATTTTCTCCTTAGACTGTATGCACGGTTTTCGGATACTGACTCCTCTGTTATGTCTTCTCTGTATTATGGGCCGATTCATCTGGTTGAATGGGTCTCTGTGTGGATTCTTCGCAATCTTTAATGAAGTGATTTTATTCTTTCTACCCGCTGAAAGTCTATGATTACTGACTCCGCGATTTAATTCGATATTTATCGAGTTTGTCAACCTAGAATATCAAATTTGATTGAGACAAATCATTAGAAAATGAATAACCAGATTGTCCAACATTCCTCAATAAATCCTACATTCGACGATAGGTCGGATGAAAATAAAGTAGCGAGAAAAATAAAATCAAAGGAGAAGATATACACAATTAAGACTGTAATAGATAGGAACCTTGGAACTGATTGGGTAAATTCAAGAGTAAAAAAAAATTTAATTCCTTCTCAGGACCTCATTGAGTCCCATATTGCAATGATTCTAAAAAATTGCAACTTAAACACAATAACGCTACGCAAATTATATGGTATACTTTCTATTTGCTTCAATGTAAACTTATTAAATATTACAATAAGAAACATTCATCAGGTAATAAAAAGGATATTGGTTGAACTAAGAAGATTAGATGCTCTAGATTTCAAAAAGATACGTGAAAAAAAGGTTCAATAAGTAATAAATTTACTCGGGATGCAGATTCAATAACATTGAAAAGTAACTCCATTGTCATACAGCCAACCTAATAAAGTTTATTTAATTAATGTAAAAAGCGAGACTTCAGGTGAGAATTAACCAGAGTAAATTCAAATTTCACTAACTCTAAAGATTGAAATTCCTATTAGATCGACTACACCTTCATTATAGCGAAGGTTTATGTTTGTAGTAAAAGTAGAAAGACGAACCAACACTAATATTAGAACTCAAATAGTCGCACTTATCCCACAAATAATAAACGAACTTCGAGTTAATAAATATTTTGAGTAGATATATACAATAATCATTTAATATTTACCTATTATAAATGGGAACTAACAACTTTGGCATAATTTCTGAAGTTTATCTATCTGTTTCTTTGTGAACTTTGATGCAAAGTTCTGAAGATTTACGGGTCCTGTCTGCGTGATTAATGACTTAATTTTGTTATTGAGTGCATCATTTGACATGGAAGTTCCATATATATCAACAAATATTCCCAATATCTTTGGAAAGTTTTCCAAGTTCGGACCTAAGATACTTGGATTCTTTGAATCAACCAAACTCATTAGTGTAGTATGAGAGTTTTGTGCTTCATCAGTGTCATACTTCATTGGTAATAGCGATATCCATATATTTGAAATCTCACCGATATTACCGATGGAGGCTTGGTGATGCAAAATGATGTTCCCGAGGACATTTATGCAATTATCCTTCGCCAGATTAAACGACTTTCCCTTCGCTTTACTTTGTAATCTAAGTAAAATCACCTGAAGTGCTTCATTTAAAACACCAGAGAACTGTTCTAATTTGGCGGCTTGCGCCAGCGAATATGCACAATTTTGTTGAATACTTGCAATAGGATCATTTATACCCTCTAATATATGTTGTATCCAGGGAACGCAGTGCTGATATGCAATAGGACATAAATAACGAAAAACATCTGCCGACAAATGGAAACCGAGAACTCTGTCTTCAATATTATTATGAACTTTGATGATGTGTTGTGACACGAGTTGTACGGTAATGCTACCTACACTCTCCCAATAAACACCTGGGTAATATTTCATAAGTACACCCAAAATACCCAATATGTTTAGTCTAAGTTCTTGCTCTTGCTCTTTCTCTTCTTCAATACAACGCTTGTCATCGTCATCATCAGTATCACCCTTAACTTGAATTTCACCACCGTTATTCATAACTCTCTCATCGAGTTTCCTTCTCCTTACAAAGCTCTGTTGGAGCATGTCAAAACACCTTGATGCAATTATAGCAACCTGCTCGTTATTTAAGGTATTGTTACCAAATGAGTCTAGACATTCTTGGATACCATTTATCACAATTACTTGGCTATCGATATTTCCGGTTCTGCACTCCTCATTCATAACAGATAGAAATAATGTAATGAGCTCATTTGTAACCTGCGAAAATTGAACTCGCATATTAGAGTCCCTTTCTGCAATTTCGCGCATAATCTTAAGTAAGCCACCCAAGACTTCGTAAGTCTTCTCTTTAATTTCATCAGATAGTGAAAACCTAATAAGTGGATGAATTATTTTTATTGTACTTGCTATGTAGTCGCGATAACTTGATCCAAGTACATCAATAAATGTTATCAGAATGTCCAATGAAGACTCCATGTCCAATACAAGTGAAGTCCTCATACCAATAAAATCACGTGCAGAGAAAATTCCCAAAGAATTGTCATTGCCATCTGTATTTTCAATGGAACATGCGTCGTTTGAATTAATTAGCTTTTTCGCAAGGCTATCTTCCTTTGTCTCTAGAACGGCAAATATCCCGGGTAACAAATGTGGTAAATAAGGAACAAAGTCTTGTTTAAGAATGCGACACATTCTTTGAAGTGCTTCTTGTAAATATTCCTTCAATGGATCATCACCTTTTAGTCCACTATTAAGAAGCTGTAAAAATACCAACATGATTTCCTGAGCATCACTTTTAAATATAGAATAGTCAATTGAAAATCCAATGATTGTTATACACTCGATACATTTTCCTTTTAGAGTTCGAAGCTGAGGGGACGCTTCATGCATAGTTTTCTTAAGATAGGGAATTACAGTTGAGTAATAAGGTGTAAAGTCATTCTCAATAACTCCAGCAATTACTGCAACCATTGTGATACACTGTTCCCTTACTATTCTAGGGGGGCAAGGTTGCTTATGCAATATTCCCAGAAGTTTCTCCATTAGTGGGCATACATAAGGTTGTAAATCATCTGAAGTAACTTCTTCGGTAAAGTTTATCAAGGCAGAAAGCGCATGAGAGGCTACTTTACTTACAGGATCATTAACTGCCTGAATTAGTTGCGGAATAATTGACGCATGAAACATTTCTTGGATGAAGGGTGAGTGATCTAGTGACATTTGTCCAATAGTTTGGCAGCATGCATATCTTACACGGGGATATTGGTCTTGTAAAAACCCTAATACTCTGGAAATAATCTGACTAATCCTATCTTGATAGTTATCATCATCTTCTGGAAGATACTCGATTGTTTGGGCAATAGCCATAATGGCAGCATATCTGTATTTCCATGGATGAGCATTTACTTCCTGCATATAAACGGTTACAAACTGGTAAAAGACAGGAATAAAAGAATCTGCGTCGAGCGCCCTAGCAAGTCTATCTAACCCCTCCTCACCAATGGGATACAAGCAATCATCATCATCTATATCAGAGTCCATGTCATTTTCTTCTTGTTCAGGGCTGAATTCAGACCAGTTAGGGTCATCATCAAACTCGAGCATGAAGCTTAGGAGAGTTGACACCATATCATTAACAAAGGAAACATGTTTGGTGCACATCATCGGACGTGTTTCAACAATACAAAGTAAACATTCCATTGCAGCCTGTCTAACATCAGTGGGTAATTGTACATTTTTTGCAATCCCCAGGATCTGTGGGAAAAAAACAGAAAAATGTTGACGATAAAAGGACGGATCTGATTCTGAGATGGTTGTGAGGCGATATAAGATATCAATTGCCAACGTGTGTTGAACAGAGATTAAATTTTGAAGGGTATCTAATATTGATGGTAATAGTGGAACCAAAGGTGCCCAATTTTTTTTATCGTTTGACTCAACTATTGAGGCAATAAGTCCAATGGCTTCGAATCTAATTTCTACGTCCGGAAACTGCAGAGCTGTATTAATAGTTGACACAATGTTATCCCTGTGTGTAGAAACCACATCGTCTAGAACTGGCATGATCTCACCAATTATTCTGAAGGCATGGCGTGCAGGAATTGAAGTGGATTCTGGAACTTGAGAACTCGGATAATTGTGTAAGTTAGAGATCAACCTAAATAGGAACGGTAGTAGGTCCGGCCATTTCCCTAAAGGAAATAGTTCCATTGCAATGAGAGATACAGTGTCACTTAAATTCAAGGATACAACATTTACTTGTTCGGCTTCAAGACATTTTAAAAGTGTTGCAAGGCAAATAGATTGATTTTCATCCGAAATCTGGTTCCAAATACAGTTCTCCGGCGTTAAGACAAATTCTCTAAATACATTTCTAAGTGAAATAGCTGCCTGAACTCTATATTGCGAGTTAGGCTGCTGTTGGAGTACGCTTAGTGTCAATTGTAAAAAAGTGTTTGGGTCAGATTGTTTCAAATTATTGAATTGTGTCTCTGATTCTTGCCTTATAGAACCATCAGAAGATGAAAATCCTTCATACAATTTACACAAGGCGTCCATTTTTCAATCAGGCAAATAGTTAAATATATGCCGAATATATATTTAACTGTATAGTGGTTTCTCAATAAAGATACAAGCTTGCGAACTAATATATGTAAAGTATATTTGAATTGTGTGGACTCAGTTGTATAATTCACATATATTGCCTTATTCTACTCCCGGAGTCTACCGTCAATAAAATAAGGACGAATTTATAGCTCTCAAATAAAATTCCGGTTAATTCAGCGCAAAGTAATGATTATTTAATGTTTAAGCATTGTAGACCTATTCTAGAACATAGTCAAAAATTGATTATATCGAGACGCCGTATTACCCTCTTAAAAGGCGCTATAGATTTACTTTGCGCTATCGATCGGTAAGATTGCGAAATTCGACAAGGGATAGATTATACAGTATTTGGAATCCTTAGCTTAGGGTTAGAAATGTGGTCTTCAAAGTCAGAAAGCCCACGATACTTCATATCTCTAATTTCTTGATTTAAACATTGTATCTTCAGATCGTCTTGAATTGAATGTGATAATATCTCTTTATTACTTAGCAGCCGTATGACCAGGCCTTCCATAAAAGATGTACCTTGAGACAAGAATAGGCCGATCGAGTTTTTATTGTTAAGTACTAGTTTCTTAGAAATTGCCTCGAAATATCCTCTTGTTTCAAGGGTGTCCGGTACATTTCCAGTAAAGAATCCTGTATAGTAACCAATAATGTCGAGCTTAACATCACTTAGCGAGTTGTTAAGTATATTGCAATATTCCTGTGCATACTGTAAACCGAGAGTAGCTAGTAATGGGAGCTTTAGCCCATGAGTGAGGGGAAACGCATCAATAACGCATATATTTCCATTCTCAGTATATCCAAGTAATAAACCATCTAGGTCACATAAAGGATACTTGATTGAATGTAAAGCAATCTTCATATAGGATTTTTCATTAAATTTAACTTTCATTTGTAATAAATAAATGGTTAAGGAAACTACTGCGGGAATATTCTTGAATTTTATGCATTTATAATTTATATTGAAATTAGGCAATTTAAAGATAATTCAGTGCAATTATTGTATATATGATCTGTCTAGCTACTCTCCTTATATATAGGGCAGGTTTTTTGCTTCAAATATTATTTCCATCACATTTTTGTTTTGAGTCGCATATTCTCATGTATTTCAAATTACTTTGTTCGTGTGAATTCTGCCACAATGTAATGTGTTATATTTAATAGCTTATGTTAGAATTGTGAATGCCTTCTTATAGGCCTTCTATTCAAGGCCATTTATTTTTTGCGGATAGTATTCCAATCTTCAACCAACGATAGCCAAATGGTTTAACTCACAATGTTTCGAACTAAATAAGCGTAAATCATAAATTAAATTCTCCCAAAAAATTCTCTATAGAACGGTAGTATTTAGAAGAAATTTAACGTTTCATTTTTTTTTTTTTTTTTTTTTTTTTTTTTTTTTTTTTTTTTCAAATTGGCTAACAGATAATTTACCTTAATTTCATTTCTACTAATTCGTAATGCATCGTACATACTCAAATGAGTTCCTAAAATATTCATTTGTTATTAATTTGCTAGACGAACTTAAAGAAATAGATGCGATAAAATGAACATAATTCATACCAACCTTGAAGAAAAAGAGATTTAAGGATTTAGAAGCTAAATTTGTCGCTAAGGATATATATTATTCGAAAATTCGGATAATTTTTGTTTGGGACAATAAAAATTTAAGTAATATTTCTTGATAATTTGATCATTTGTCTTTATTGCGGCAATATTCTATAAATCATTTCTGAATTTTAAACGATGTCAAATATACAGGATAGTAGCACTCCTACTATTTCAGAAAATGGGCAAAATAGTTGGTTTTCTGGAATAGTTAGTACGATAATAAGGATCATTTTTTTTCAGATGGTTATGAAATATTTTATTGGTGGACAAAAAAGCATTAGTAACTCCACTAATGAATTGATCAAGCCATTGAGCAATTATTTTAAGCCAGGAGATATTTATGATTTACATGCACATATTTTATTTGGATATGAAGAGTCTATCGCAAATATATCATTTGATGATATTAACAAAATAGCCTATAGGTTAGAGAATTTGGAAACTATACGGAATATCAGTTCAATTATTGAAGTATGGAGCATTAAAAACCTTGTCTACAATGATTTGAATACCGAAATTTCCAAGAATATTTCTATTGCACTTCCACCAGAACTCTTTGAATATGATATGGAAAATACTTCAAATATATATAATAATTTAAGTGCATTTCTGATTGTTTCATTAATTGGAAAAAATAAAAATAATTTCATTCCTATGAGCTATGTTGACTTAACAAAGACAATGAATAGATTGAACGATGAAGATTCACTGGTTAGTCTGCTTGACCAAAACAACATTGAATCTTCAAATAATCAACCTTACTCAAGACAAGTCAGATATTGGAAGGATAATATAAATATACGTATAGTTTACGATAATAATGAATATAACATTGGGCAGAGAAATAAACCACCACTATCATATATGAAATATAACGTTATTGAAAACGTATATTTACCAATAGTTTACCCCTCAGATTTTTGGTGTATTGAAAGCAACTTGAAAATAATGAATGAAACAACTAAAAATGAAAATTTCTATCTTCTGCTCACATTCAATACGTTTTCACTGTTTAAATATACTATTCAAAGACAAATGATGGACACTTGGGAACTCCAAAGTAGATATGGTCTTGGACAGAGCCAGAAAGACATCATGATGATAAAGAGAATATTAGTTGAGACTAATAAATATTACTTGATATTTAGCTTGTTGTTTTTTATCCTTCATTCTTCGTTTCAAATGCTTGCGTTCAAAAATGACATAAGCTTTTGGAATAATAATGACTCAATGTATGGCTTAAGCGGACTTTCAATCTTGGCATCCTTCATATCTGAGCTAATTATTGGGCTTTATTTATTCGACTCTAACGAGACAAGCTGGATTCTACTTATAGAAATATTTATCGGTATCGCGATTTCCGCTTGGAAGCTATGGAAAACAAGGATATTCTCTTTTACTAATTTCTTCCCCTTTATTGTTATGAAAAGTGACCCAGAGGTCAATATAGACTCAACTGGCAAGTTAAATAAAGAGAGAATTGAACAAGAAAAACTATCGAGACATTACGATTCAATTGCGATCAAATATATGTCAATCATGTTAATACCGTGCATTTCCGCCTATGCAGGGTACTCATTAAAATACCATAAATTCAGAAACTGGTATTCATTTATTATTTCAACATTAGCGGGAACTGTTTACACCTTTGGTTTCATAATGATGACCCCCCAACTTTACATTAATTACAAGCTTAAATCGGTTGACCACCTACCATGGAGATTTCTCATATATAAGGCACTAAATACCTTCATAGATGATATCTTCTCATTTATCATAGATATGCCATGGATGCATAGACTTGCGTGCTTTAGAGACGATATTATATTTATTGCATATATTTATCAAAGATGGATATACCGAAATAACAATAAAAGGAAACTTGAAATTGAAACGGAACGTGTTCTGGATAGTAATAGTGATAGCAACGGTTTAGGTAATAATAGAGACTCAGATTAGTATTGTGCTAATGAATTCTTCTGTATGACAAATAAATTTGAGACTTTGTTAAAAAATTACCTCAATTCTCACCTGTTATTCCGCCAATTGGATTATTTCGTGATAAATATTTATTTTGATTTTCTGAATAATATATGCAGGATAAACCACTTCTCCACAACTTTGCCTATTTGCTGGATTTGATCAATCTTGCGACTGCAATATCATGGTTGCTAGCTTATATTGCATTATTTATAAAAATATCACGGGAAAGGAATATCTTTGGATTATCTTTACAAACCCTACTTGCACTTGTTGTGGCTGAGTGCAATCATGTATTGATAACTATTGTTCTATCTTCGCACTTCAACGTAAATCTTGGGATAGACTTTTACTTTTGCGACTGCCTTACGGCTATTATTTCTATTGCTACCTTTATTTATATAATTAATAACTATTATGAAACATACGAAAGAAATAGAGATAATTTTGGGTTGAATATTTCAAATCAAATAATTCGTCTTATTTCATGCTACTATCCGAATGAAGAGGCTAAAGGAATAAATAAGTATCATTATATTTCCCAAAAGTATCATTGGTTGGTGATTTATCTGCTCAATTTTTTTTTTGGAACCACGATTTTTCTCTTCAGAAAGTCGAGCATTCCTCCATTAGTATCTGTATGGGAGTCGTATATGGATTCTTTGCTTACCATTGCCTTGTTGCCTCAAGTATTCATGTTCTATAACAAAAGACCGCGCAAAGTGTCATCTCTTCTAGCTCACTTTGTCGTATTTATTTTACTTGCTAGGTCGCTGATGTTGTTATATTGGATACTATACCCATTATTTAGGGAGATCGTAATTCCTGGAAGGAGATTACATATATTCTCTGAATCTCTAAATGTCCTTTTCCTTTCACAGTTTCTGTTCTACTTCATTAAATCGAAGCTACTTGGGGAAAAAAGTATTTTTTTACCTATGTGAAAGTAGGCGACTTCTGATAATGAACCTAGAACGAAATATAAGTACTTATTCACAATAATCTATGTTCATTTCTACCTAAGTATTCATGCTAATTTCACTAGTTTGGATTTTTAAAAGTTGATGCTCTTCAAAACTCCGCAGGTAATCGTCACTAGCCTCCATGTAAGGTCATGATGAATGTTACATGATCTCCATTACAAAGGACGTAATCTTCACTACCTAAAATCTCCCAATCACAATTATTAACAAGAACAATAATTCCGGGTTTGATTTTATTGCCCGTCTCTATAAAGTGATCTCTCCTATATAATATTACATTCTCTTGGATATAGTGAATCAAGTGTTTCATAGAATTCGATTTGAGTTCATCAATTCCAATTTCGATGTCTTGTTTATTTCCAGTCAATATTTCCAATCCACCGGAGAATTCCACCTTAATCTTTTCCATTTTAATTGAAATGTAAAAATGATAACGACAGATACCTAGCGCTATTTTCCCCGCTCAATATTAGTCTCGAAATGCATGATCTGTGAACACTGGGTTGAATGCACATTTTGAAAATCTACAATAATTAACGCAAAATACTTAATATAAGAGCAATAAAATGGTATTATGTTGAATATTTAAATAATTATTTGCTCTCTTCTTCAATTAATCGAGAATTGAGTATTTCTTTAGTTCATCTCACTATTATTGAGATGATAAAGAACAAATTAACGAGAAAACAAATTAAGAAGTTAGAAAAGGAGTGTAGGGAGAATTTTAAAAGTATAACTGAATCCATGGGTAAAGAAAAAGGTGTTATTAAAGATTCCTCAACGGCAGAATCTATTCAGGAGAAATCTGAACTTAGCCAAGACGAAATTAAATCGAGAAGTGCCGGTATTTATACAGAGGATAAAACCGATACCACGACTATTGCAAATAAGATATTGTCTGAATTTACTTGTCCCATTTGTCTTGAATATTTTATCTTACCAGTAACCATTCCGTGCGGCCACACATTTTGTAGATATTGTATCACTCATAACCGATTACTGGGTAAAAATTGCCCTATTTGCAGGCAATTGATCGGGTACAATTTTAAAACCAATATGGCAATACATAATGTGATTGTGGCTTTGGGAATTTTTGAACATTTAGATTATCTTAAAAATTATAATTCAGATATCGAAGAACAATACCTTTCACTAAAACGGTTCTCGGCGTATAGCCGACCCAAGTGGTGGCAGTTGTGTTTTTGCAAACCAATCATATCTGTTACGTTATTTGCGAGAATAATTTCTGATGAAGTGCTTGGAATCGGAATAATCTTTGCTGAGGATTTAACTCGATGCATAATTGATCGATTTTCTAAATTATCAACAATAAACAATCCTAATTTGAGAGAAGTTATCTGGTCAAATGGTATTTATATGATTGGTCCACTGGAAATAGATTTATTGACAAGGTGGATAGGTTGCCCACCCCTTCCTTTTGAACTTAACGAAAATAATACAGGAGAAAAAAGTATTCAAGAGTTTACACTGAACAACAATGAAATATTTAAAAATCAAGTAAAAAAATGGGTTGAAGGCTGTGTTTCATTAAAACCCACGATTCTGAATATAGGCCAAAATCCTTTTCTTAATACTACCACGCATCCCATAATCCGTATACTGAATGATAGAATACATCGTGTGGAATCAAAAATTTACGATTTGGGATTACTCAGGTCACCTCTTCCATGGGATTTGGGTAGGCACTCTAAGTCTACTATTCAAATTTCACACTCATCTGTCAGTACGAATCATCTATTGATTGTAAATATAAAAGAACATAACCAAGTTGCCCACGAACTAAATGCAGCAAATATAGAAAACTATGATGACGAAATAGAGTCAGTTTCTAAAGATTGGGGTATTGGAATTATTGATTTAGGGAGTAGCATAGGAACCATGTTGAAAATACAATCGGATCACAGACTTGGAACAGAAGAAATAATACATCTGGCAGATAGAGTAGAAATAATTATCAAAATTCAGCAGATTACAGAAATAGATGACGATATGTTAGACTCGGTAAACAAGCCACAGTTTGATGAATGGAAAAAGTTACGTTGGAGTAAAAAGTTAAACCTAGTTATTAATTTAGATGAGTACAATAAAGATAATCTGGAACAGACAGAGGGACTAGCTGATGATAGTATTGAATATTCAGCTGCAAATTGCAATGAAACATCGGAAGATACATCCAAGTCTGTAGAGAATAGAATAATGCAGATACCAACAGAAGAGCTGGAGCTCGAAGAGATTGATGAGTATCTTGAAGTCTATATTCCGGTTTGTTTAAAAGGTTCTATCCCGTGCGATGGAGCAGTAAAAACAGAAAATGGATGTTATTGGTCAGTAATAGTCCATCCTTCTGGAATGGTATTTGGCCGTGGTAGGAACGGAGCTTTGGGTTTGAAAAAGGTGGAAGTAACCGAGAATAATGGGTATATTAGCAGGGAGCATTGCATATTTTATTACTCAAAGAAAGATATCCAAGTTAATGATTATCTATGTAGGCCAAAAACAAAGTTATCGAATTGGTACATTAAGGACATATCAACATCTGGAACTTTCCTACGCTTAAAACCTTTTAGTTACCCTCTTAGATTATTACCTGGAATGGCTCTTAAAGTAGGACAGTGTAAAATGGAAGTTTTACCAAATCAAATAGGGGCATTTTATTCGGGTTATTCAAATCAAATTGATAGAGACAGTATTCCAGCGAATTTTTCATCACCAGATATACAAACACTTTCAAATTCATCTGATATAGAGTTATTACAAACTCAGTTACCGAATTTAAATCAGGCCTCTATTTCATTCATTGGAAATACACCAATGCTTACTCAATTCGCCAATAATCCCTATTTAACTAACATCAATAATAATTTAATAGCACAAATGAATATTTTAGCCACATACAATTATTTAAATACTTCTTCAGGAGCAAACCTACTCAGTTCCAGTAACCTTCTTGATTACAATTATTTAATGCTCGAGGGGAGAATTAATCAAACACGAAATACAACCGTAGGTCGGTTAATTAATGATGAGAGAACAATTATTGAACATGTATTATTACAGAACTTATTAAGCAGCTCAATTATTGGTAACAACACGATATCTACCAATGCTCATTTAGAAAATTTAAATGATGAAGATAATCATAATACAGGAAACTCCTTAAATTCGTTGCAAGCGAACAATATGTTCATTTATGAAAGAAGGCCAAGGGAACCAAGAGTTACACAAGAAGGTGACATTTCATTTCGACTGGAGGGTAATGGTACCTTTGACAATGAATGTTAGAATTTGATTCCGAAGTTGAAACCCAAACAAAGACAACAAACTGTTCAATAAATATTAATTAGTGCATATAAGGCTAGTAATATTTGCCTAGGTCGCATATACATCTAAATTCTAGTATGTCTTTTGGAAGTTTTTCAATTAATCCTGCCATTGCCGTATGAACATTTTTAAATACTTTATCAAATTCCGAAGTTGCGGCATTATGACCCAGAAATTTGACAATCTCCAGCCATTCCGCATGAAACCTTATTGCGCAAACACTGAACAACTCGGAAATTGCACTAAAGGAGAATTCATTACAAAGCTTAATAAAATTTCTCATCGCTCTTTTACTTGCAAACCTAACAGGAATGCCTGGTATTTTATATGCGCTTGGGACTAAATTGAGATATATACAAATCATTGTGGATACATTTATAAGTGCTGCAGAAAGAGGATAAGACAAATTTATCACTTCAGATTGGAGCTGAGTATTTAATTCGTTAGTTGCAGGCTCTGATTCTTTAATTTTTTGTTTCAATGGCTCAATATTGTCATAATTTTCATTCTTATTTCCTTTGAGATTGAATGGAGTAGAAACAATACTTAAATTACTGGATGAAGTGTTAATTTTATCTGGGGTTCTGCATGGGGTTAATGCCACGCTAATATTTTGTGAGTTCAAAAGAGAATAACGAGAGCCTTGATTACTATCGACATCTGAACACTTTGTTTTAACATGTAGTAATGATCTCCGAGAATCATCTAGGATTTTTCTGAAAATATACCTATATTGCTCAGCAAAATAAACCATATTCTCGAGAGTTATTAAACCTCCAAATTTAAAGTCAAGTCTTGGGTCATCGTTTTGAAACCCCAAAAGTCTCCAATTACTTGAAATTCCATTAATAACTGGATAATCAGGATATGCTAGAGACCAATAATCCTGAAAAAGTTGTTCATGCTTTGGGTCTGTGCAATTCAATGGAACTAAACATTTATTACGCAAAATGTGAAGTGATTTTCTCTCCTTTGATAATTTCCAAGATCTTTCCGCAAAAAAAAAACATAATCTTCTACTAATAATTATTTCATATCTTTCTTTTCTTTCAACACCGTTAAAAACCTTTCTAATATTTGAGCTTTCCACATTACCTTGTGAGTTGTTAGCAACTTCTGGAATGAACGAATTCCTTGTTGTGATATCTTGGAACGCAGAAGCAACTCTTTCACTATTAATGTCTGAATGGAGCATTAATAATAATTAATTATTGTTAAGGTTCATTTATTGTTCAACATGCAGTTATTCGTTAGTGTGGTAAATATTGATTTGTGCGGCAATGTAGGTCTCAAAATTATCAAATCTCTACCATTTTTAATCCAATAAATGAATATAATATTAAAATAAAAACCATCTTTTGATCACCCATTCAACACTTTATTATGAACTAATATTCTACTACACCTTATTTAGATTGTTTATTGTTTTTTCATTGAGGGATTCAAGACCTTGATAAAATGAATATGCAACATATGAGAATACAATTCTAGAAAAAGTTAAGCACGCTGCGTTAATTAAGAAAACTGCCCAAAGAGGGAAATGATCATCATACATGCTTTCTTTGTAGAAATATAAGAAGATTATTGACATTCCAAATGAAGTGATCGATTCAAATATTAATCTTGCAATAGTGTATATCATATAGATGTTTGTCGTTGCCTTGTTTCCGGTTATAGTTGAATAAAATCCCAAAATACCAAACAATGAACAAGTAATGGAGAATATCACGTAGGTAGTACTAACCATGATTGAGAATGCAAGGTCATATGACGCCTGAATAATAGAACTTAAATCAGAAATACAAACAACATAAAGAGCAAGCTTCGCAATTTCTTTCGGTAATGGTTTTATGAATTTGGAGGCTGACGCCATGCAATTGGCATTTTCGCGTAAATCGGGGTCACTGATTTCGTTCATTATCTACAAGTATATTTCAAATAAATCTAAAACATAATTTCCGTAACCTCAATATTTGCGCAGGGAAAGATATTATTTAAGGGTGAAGGTGTGCAGGTATATTCACACAATTGTCTAAACATAGCCTTTAGAGCCGAATCAGAAATTTTATTAAGAACATGAAAACAACTAGTTAAAAGCCCAATTATTTGAGCGCCATGAGAATAAATGGTATAGTTTCTCTGTTTCCTCTTTTGTAAAATCATGGTTTCGTCCACAGATCTATCATCAGAAAGTGTTGGTAAGAGGAGGAAAGTCATAAAAAAGACAGAAATGGACTACGAGCCTTTAAACAGATGGTGGGAACAACCTCCTAAAGAAGAACTCGGGGTTCAATGGGAGTATCTTGAACATCATGGAGTGATGTTTGCACCGCCTTATCAAGCCCACAACAAACCACTTGTTTACTGTGGAGAGCAGATTCAGTTACCTCCGGAGGCAGAGGAAATTGCAAGTTATTGGTCGGTGATGGTGGAAACTGAGTGGGCACAAAAAGAGAAGTTCCGAGAAAACGTAAAAAAAGCATTTTTGAATTCCTTCCCAAGCGACCACAAATTATTCGGTAATCTAGATTGGGAAAAATGTAATTTCGATATTATTAAACAATACTTCGAGGATGAAAAAGAGGAGAAAAAAAGTATGTCAAAACAACAAAAGGAAACTCTTAAGAGGCTTAGAATCGACCAAGAATCTCCATTTGTATACTCACTCGTTGATTGGATCAAAGAAAAGGTTGGTAATTTTCGTGTAGAGCCTCCTGGGTTGTTCAGAGGTAGGGGTGAACATCCGAAATCCGGTATGTTGAAGAGACGTATTTTTCCTGAGGATGTGATTTTGAATCTTGCAGAAGATGCGCCCGTTCCCAAAGTTCCAAATATTATGACTGGCCATGCTTGGAAAGATATATTTCATGATAATACTGTTACTTGGCTCGCATACTATAGAGATTCAATTAATAATCAATTTAAATACATTTTCCTTTCTGCATCGAGTGGATTCAAGGGAATGAGCGATTATAATAAATATGAAAAGGCTAGGAAACTAAAGAATTACATTGATGCGATTCGCGATGACTATAGAGAGAAAATGAAGAGCGGCGATATTACTCAAAGACAGCTCGGTACAGCAACTTACCTGATTGATTTTTTAGCATTAAGAGTTGGGGGGGAGAAGGATACAGATGAAGAAGCTGATACTGTTGGCTGCTGCTCTTTAAGAGTCGAACACATCACATTTAACAAGCAAGAAAAGTCGATTACCCTGGATTTTCTGGGCAAAGATTCAATAAGATACTACAATACAGTCGTGATTGATCCATCAGCCTTTAATAATTTATCTATTTTTTGTAGGAACAAAGATAAAATGGAAAATGTCTTTGATCAAATAAATATGACATCCCTTAATCAGTACTTGAAATCACTTATGCCTGAACTTTCTGCCAAAGTATTTCGAACATTCAACGCCTCAATTACATTGGAACGTGAACTTTCAAAGCTTTCTGTAAATATCAAAAATGAAGGAAATTCAAATGTTAAAAATGAGACAGTTTTAAAAGATGAACCCGGAAGCGTTAATTTAAATAACCAAGTAGACATCACGAACGTAAATGATATTCTGAGATTCTATAACGATGCAAACAGAGAAGTTGCGATTTTGTGTAATCATCAAAGATCTATTCCAAAACAGCACGAATCATCAATGGGAAAGATGATTAAACAACAACAGGAATTGGAGGAGGACTTGAGAATATGCGAGATCTTCTCGATACTGTTGAAGAAAGGTACTAAATCAGTCACATTAGATGACTTACCAAAACTTTCAACAGATGTTTCATTTAATGGCAAACAAAGAAAGTATCCGGTGAATTTGAATTCAAATCTTGAAGTCGTTCAGAAAAAAATAGATTCGATTAAGAGTAAGATTTCAAACTTACATCTTAAAATAAAAATAAAGGACGACAATAAGACAGTAGCCCTGAATACGTCAAAAATTAACTATATGGATCCTCGAATTTCTGTTGCATTTTGTAAAAGATACGAATTGCCAATCGATAAAATATTCAATAGAAGTTTAAGAACGAAATTCCCTTGGGCAATGTATACACGATCCGACTTCTCTTTCTAGTTCATTTAAATATTTGCGGGATAAATTTCGGAACAGCTCATATTTTTCTTCTATTCGGTCTAAATTTTATTATTTTACAATTATTGCGCATAAGTTCCAAATTAATTTCATGCCTTACTTTTTCTGTATTTAAAGTTTTCTTTTTGTCATATTGAGAATTATTATTGAGCATTGGCCCGGTAAATGAATTTAATTTCTTTCTTAAGCCATTTTTCAATTGTTTCCTACTTCTGTAATTTGGTTTATAGTTTCCCATATACAAGTTGCTTTTTGCATGTTTAATTATACTTATTATCGACTCAACTCCGTTACATACCGAAATAGCTCCGAGCAACTCCGTAAAAAGTGTACTTGAATCAATTAATTGGACACCAGAAATTCCATTAAAAAGTAACCTTGACAATAGTTCGTCTTTTATTTGGTGCTTAGGACCTGAAATGATCCAAACACACGGTCTATTCTGTAATGATAAAGCGTGTTGCCTTCTTGAAGTGAATTCAATTAACTGTTCAAAAACCTGATTGCTAATATAATACTCTTTATCTTTATCTATGGGTATTTTCACAATTCGCGTTGTCTTCAAATATCTACGCAATAAGGGTAATAATATTATGGAAATTAACTCCTCATCAAAGGCTTTGTGAAGATCCAATAAATTGTCATTACATTTGTATTCGCAGCCTCTAACTAGCTCTTCAATGAATTCTAACCTTTTTATTAATCTTTCTATTCCAACCTCAATAATATTATCGAGGTAATAGCTAGATAATATATCAAGTATTACGACGTCCTTACCTGATATGAAAGTAAACATACCATTCATATTTTTTACGTTTTTTATTGAATAGTCATTGTCATATATTAAGAGTTCAGTTGGCTCAATAAAATTAATTTGTTTTCCATCAACATTGTAATATTCAGTTGTTGAAGACGGGTCAAAGTTAGTAGCAGCAGTAATTATTCTTTTTTGCAATGAAATTGGAGTCAAAGATAATAAGCTTTCCATTGCAAGAACAACTTGAAGTATATCTAAAAACAATAATCCTTTTCTGGCATTTTCAGTTTTTGCCCTTAAATCTTTGCTAAAAGTAACGAAATATTCATATTTTTCGTTATTGTAAATTGACAATTGATTTGCGATATTCAATGCTCCAATTTGAGAACTCAAACCTTGATCCAACTTGAATTCGTCTGTACATATCAAGAAAATATCATTTTTTATTAGACGTTCGAATGACCTCAATATAGTAAGCAAAAATGATGTCAATTGAAGAGGTGTTGGTATTTTTGGAAACAAAGGAGGCTTGTATTTTATTTCTGAACTTGAAAATATTAAATTTAACCAAAATAGTAAAACATTAGTAACCTCAAAAAACAAGGAGCCACCACAAGTAATAAATACGCCACAAGACCAAATACTTGACCCAATTTTTCTTTCAATATTTCCAAATAATGAAGGTAAGTGAAAGTATCCAAAATATTGAAATTCATTACAAATTACCACAATTTGTTCATCTGGAGTCTTTTGTCCACTTAATTCCCCAAATGTTGAGCTATTTAAAACTTTTTTGTGTGCTATCTTCGGAAAACGTCCGATGCTATTTTCTTTTAAAATTGGTTCGAATTCATTGGACTTTTTTTTGAAACTTAATTCTGAAATTTGAGCACTAATAAATGTATTTTCTTGGTCAGAAACAAAGTAATTGGAAATAAACCCTAATAAATTGTCTTCATTAATTTCTATTTCATCATTGTTGTATTCCCAATATTTTTTTTCAGTGTTCTCAATTTTCTCCATTGATAAATAGTTGTTATAATGGGTGAGAATGTTTGGTAATATTAGAAATTGTGCCCATCTTTTAATGATCTCTGAAGCTAAAAATATATGATAAATGATTGGTACTGGATGAGTCTTTAAAAAAGCCAAACAACCTACTATTTCGTGTATTCCTTGAAAATATTCAAAGCTTAGATATTCACAGAGAATAATAGTGGTTATTACGAGACGGTCAACAAGATCCAAATTTGAAATTATTGAAAATGAATCATTGCTGAGTATCAAAAATAATTCGGAAAAATCATCATTTGGAGAAGTCCCATATATTTCTTTCGAAAGTTCTTCGATGCTTTCCTCACCGTAGAATCCATTAGGAATTATTGGATAAGAAAGCAAATTTTGGGTATGCGGTCTAAATCTTTCAAAATCACATCTTACTAGCCTATAACTCGGCTTTTTTTCGAGTTCAAAGAAGGTAGATTCATTGTAAATAAAGTGATCATTTTTATATTCAAACATATTTGACATAAATTCTTCTATTGAGTTAATTTCATCAATATTAATTTGCAATAGTAAACACCATATTCTATAATCGAACCAAAAGTGTTCAGCGGAATCTACTTCAGATATTATTTTACTTGTTGTTAAGTTGGCTGCTTCTCCAAAAACTTTCATTGCTTGTGAATTGATTATGCTTTATCAGTTATTTTAAAAGACTCATTCTTAATATATAAAAATGTTTCAAAATTAAAATAAATTTGTAATACATGCTAGCGCGCTGTTATTAATTCATCTTTTCAATCGAAACATAAAGATGAAGGTAAAACACAGTAAATTGATTTCTATCATAAATTCATTTATAATTATCCGGGCATTTGTTGATTGCTTTATTTCTTCTATCTCTGGCCCTTTTATGTTTGTATATTCCATATTACGTACAATTGATGGAATGACAGAAAATATACAACATATTAGTAATTCAATGGATTTATCTTTACAATCGTTTTTATCTAACCAAATAGTGATTAATAACACAATTGGGACATATGCACCACTGATTATAAATGCAGACTATCATGGTTCAGTTTCTCCTTTTGTAATAGAGTTTCATCCAACGTTACCCAACTTTAAACTGAAACTTGAAAACGAAATAAACGACGAGTTTCTAGAAAAAAATGAATTCTCAAATAATTGTTTATCTAATTATACGATAAACCAATTTCATTTTAAAAGTTTTGTTGGGATGAGAAGCAATTCCGAAAATACATATAATTCCACGGATGATTTTAAAATCGAATTGGTAAATAATACTGCAATTGGAAATGAGAGGTATGAACTAGTTGATCCACATTATTATAACGCAAATATGATAAACAAAAATACCATAAACTTAATGGAAAAGAATACAATCAATGAAATTACCCAAATGTCCAAGTTAGTTGATCCACTCTTTGGGTATTATACTAATCAAATACTTAGTGCGGCTCCTACTACTTTGAGGTATTCCGAATATACCATCTCGGAAAATGGCATTTACCAATATAAACAGGGTGAGTTTCAGAATACAGAAGCTGGGGCGAATAATGTCGACATATTTAGACTGTATACATATTACACAACACACTACCTTTTTCAAATAACTAGTATTTTCTCAATGGGAATATCATTACACTCTCAATACAGAAGAAAGTCTAGGCAAAGAAAGTTGCATCTTGTTAGATGACATCTCCAGAGGATGATCCAAATTGATAAAAGTATTGAATATATACGGCTATTCCTCGGAATATTTAGTTAAAGCTTAAAGATGACTATTTTTACTCGAAATAATGAAAATTCTCAATTAAATGAAGTGCGTAACGCACTTTAAATTTAAGCATATATCTGGAAATCATTCAATATTTAAAGAAAAACTAACAAATTCCAGGGTCTCATTAACTTCGAACCCTTCGTTTGAAAATAGATACATTTTCTAAGTTGAACTAAATTCAAAATTCAAGTTGATGAACATACAGGCAAAGCATCTACAAATATCAAACCTAAATCTCACTATTTTGAATATACAAATTTAAAAATTTTAAATTATTACCGACTTTAAGATCTGGCCATTTTTTCTTTGTTTCGAAACAAACTATAAATTTCACAGAGATATAAATTCAGTAATTGAGTAACAAATTTACTTCCTTAAGGCGTTGTCGCTCAATAAGGGAATATATCAATCTCGATATTCTGTCGTGAAAATAGAGACTAACTTTATTTGACACCACATCCTTTATAATACTATCCCTAAAAACCAATATTTCACTTTGTTACAATTAACCGTAAGCGGTAACAAAATGCCTCGAAAATTAATATGGAAATTCATATTCGTAAATTATTAATTATTTTGTAAATATTAATCAATTTGAACGACCAATTATGCTGTTCTATTATCCAACTATTATCATTTATTTTTGTGTTCTTGAGATATCCAGCAACTTATTTATACATGCAATGGTAAATGACGCAATATCCAATATTGCAACAGGAGTAATTACAAGGGAAATTTCCAATGCTGTATCGGATACAGTATGTAATACGGCAGGATTAGCAATATGCCAAACTGCCGGGGAAGCAGCTTGTAAAGTTGCTTGCCAAGCTGCAGGGGATGCAATTTGCCAGTCAACAAGTAATGCAATATCCGATACAGCTTGTCATGTTGCATGCCAGCTAGCTTCTAATACTGCGGGTGAAACCGCATGTGGCGTTATATCACAAATATCGGCTGATATTGCCTGTAACGTAGCGTGTGAAACAATTGGTGCGACTATTGGACAAACTGCAAATGATATAATGACTGCTGTTAGTACGGAAGTTGTAGGGACTGCTATTTCAAGAGCAGCTAGCAGTTATATTATGGATGCATCTTCCGTTACTATTTCGGTGACCATTTCTTCAATCATGTCAATTGTTCAGGTCCTGATTTCATTATTCGGGATGGGATTCAATTTATTTACTTATGTCAAATCTATGAATGCTAGAAGGCCATATTACATCAGGTAAAGGGGTATCAAAAATGAAATAGATACATTATTAATCAATCACACCATTGCCACAAATTTTAGACTCAGTGAATGCAGTTCATTGAGGTGAATTCTCATGTTTAATTTATTGATATCTATGCAAATATGTGATAATTTAAATATAATTGACTAGGGCGGAATTGACGACAATACTTAGGGCAAGATAAGAATTACCGCTCTGAAAATGTCACCATGTGAGTCGTTTAATCTGTAATAAATAACTGTATAAAAGGTAACAACTCTTTTCCTTCAATTAATATGCAATGCTTACAGAGGAAGTAATACTTTAATGATGTATAAACTTCAAATATTTCCTTTGTTACTTTTTATGACTACTTATTCACTTTTCTGTTATGCTTCAAATAGAAGTATCCCCATTCCAAATCGTCACCACCTTGAAGATGCCCATAATGATGTATGCTATGCGCTTATTCTGTCATCAGGTTCAAATAAAGGACCTTGGCAGGCAGGCGTTGTACGTGGTATTGCCCAAAAATACCATGATAGTGGTAAAAAACTTAGGTGGGATCTTGTAGGTGGTACCTCTATTGGTGCATTTAATGCATTTGCATCTCAGTTTCATCCACCTGGAGAAGAGCTGGCTTGGACAACTGAATTGGTAATATTATGGAAGATGGCAAGACAAAAGGATATTACTACTTGTAAAACTCCTTTGAAAAAAAACTATGCCAGATGGGCTATTTCTTTTCTCAAAGGTTGGATTAGTCCTAGAAATCCTTTCAGGTATTTATGCGATAATTCACCTGCAAGAAAGTTTCTCCGAGAATTGTATTTACACAGAAAGCACAAACAAAGACTTTTTTTTACAAATACCATGAGGTATACTGATAGGACTGCGCATGTTTTTACCGAACAGTTGGAGCTTGAAGAAATAATTGAAGCAGTTATAGGCTCAGGCACTATTCCGGGAATATTTCCAATTAAATACCTTAGGAATCTTGGGTACCATGTTGATGGTGGCTTTGTTGCAGCAGGGGATCTTGAAACTGCAATTAAACGCTGTATTGCAGTAGGTAAAGCAAAAACTCCCAGAGATGTAGTAATTGATTTCATATCAGCAGAAGAACCACGTGGATTAAAGAGAGGCACATCTTTTCTAGAAGGGGAAGATCACAGGAGTCCTCATCAACTTCCAATATACTATATTGTATTACAGTCACTAGGGATACTTTCGGATATGGTCTCCTCTACTTCCGTTGTTAGACAAATTATTTCAAAATACCCGGATGTAACCATCAGATACTTAATTCAACCAAATGAAGAAGCATTAATGTGGATTCCGGGAGTAATGGTCGATTTTTCACAATGGAAAAAGATGCACAGAGTGATTGAAGCAGGATACAAGTCAGGTTATAATGCGCTCCCAATGACTGGGGAAAAGTTAAAGGTGATTATGGAACCTGCAGAAACTTACTTCCATCCCCCTGATCCAGCAGATGTTAGTTCTATTTTGGAACAATATTATCAGGATTGTGAAGCCAGAAAGATTTCAAGCGGTTTTAGGCCGATGGGATTGGATGATGTAACGTTGTACCTTCTAACTTCAAATGTTGAAAAAGCAATTAAAACTGTTTTTACAGAAATTCCTCCTTATAAAGGAATCTTCTTATACAAAGACTCAATAACATTTGCAACCTTCATGGGACCATTCTTCATTACAAAAAGATGCATAGACTTAATGCACTATTTTGCTGCAGCAAGAGGAGTTAGATCGCCAACTCAGAGCCAATATCATACATGGATTGGGAAACTCTGTAATATCATTGCATCAAAAGTAAATGAATACAATTCAGGTGAAATTGGTGACCTCTCTAAACAGCTTTACACAGAGGAAATACCATTGGTCACACAAGATGAAGACTTGAATATTAATGCCTCGGTTGATGAATTTGTTGGTACATCGATATTCGGAACTTCAAGAAGTATTTATAGCGAATCTATGGATGATGGAAAAGAGATTGATTCTACCAGCATTGCAACAAAGATAAGAAACTTGATATATGCTCTTTCTAATGATAACAAGCAAATCTTTGGAATGAGTTTCTTGGAATTTACAAATTCGAAGCGGACAATTGCAGGGCTAATACAATGTGTAAATATACTATTAAATGACTTACAAGAGAAATTGGATCAAATTAGTCCAGGTGCTGCATTGAGACGTGCTCTGATGACTAAGGAAAGAAAACTTAAGAATACCTATCAAACTCTTAGTTCGTTTGTAACAGTTCTAAAGTCTTTAAACGATGATATTCAAAAACTTAATAAGACAATGGCAACAATCGACTCATTTTTGAAGTCATCTAACGAAATTTCGGGGAAGGCAACAAAGCTTTTGAAATATATTGAAGATAAGCAGAAAAAAGGGATATTTTCTGCTAAATTTGAAGACATTATTACATTACTTTCACTTTATGAGAACTATGTCGAAAAGTTACAAAGCATACGTATAAAGGAAATTAACAGTAGGAGAATAATTGTTGACTCAAAACACTTTCAACTGATTCTTGCAAGAATTATCATTGCTTTAAGAGATCAAAATGAAAATATTCTTAAAGCAGTAAGCAGGAAATCTAACGAGGGTGTAACAGAAGCAATAAATAGGTGTATTAGCATTATAGATGAACAACACAAACCTTCATTTACGTCAAAGGATGGAATATAGAAAAAAAATTATGAAGGGTTTACTTGCAGTCTTAGATCTTAAATGATTTGCAACTTTTTTTTCGTCATACTTTACCCGCACTCGAAGTTCATAACTTAAGCCGGTACCAAAATATGGAAATCTCTTGAGTAAATAGACCAGTACAATGAGAATTTCGATCATTAAATTTTTACTTGTTGCATTGATCCAGTCGGTTTATGGAGGTTGTTCTCGTAGAACTAACGTAAATAGCAATATTGCCATACTAAATGATTTTTCAATTAGTATCAGAGACAGAATAAAGATCGCAAGAAGTGAACAGAATTTGGCTGCAAAAAAATATGCTGAAGCAAAGATTAGTGTTAACCTTGAATATTTGTTTTGCAAACTATCACTGAGCGAAAATGAAGTTTTATCGAGGCTACTAAACAATTTTGGTAAATATAAGAGAAATTGCATTAAACTGGGTATTTTAGCATTTTGTTGTGATCTAGCTCAGCACCTACTTTCAACAATTAACCCCAGTCCAGAACTCTTGATGACCGAAGCAATTAAAAACATTTACAGAGACGGTCGTGATTTAAGAACTGAAAGTACCACGAACCTTATTTCTACACCTGATAATTCGAAATTAAGACCCGAAGCAATGACTCGGAATAACAGTTCGAGAACTTCTGAAAATTCAAACATGGAGTCCCGGACTATTCAAATAAATTTGCGTTTAAATAAGAAAGGGTATCCAAATATAAACGAGACGAGTGAGCTCCCAGAAACCGCTAAACACAACTTTCGGAAAAGTGAAATACTGCCCTTTGAAGACTTAAATGAACAAACTGTATTACTTGTGTCCAGTGTAATTAAGAGATTGATAAATGCCTCTCTCAAGAAACAGAATTATGAATTATACAATGTACCAAGTAACATTTATCAATTAACTATGAAAAGAGTATTCAACGAATTTGGCGATTCTTTGAATACCATAATAAATCAGGATGTTTATTTCTCTCCAAGCGCACTTAATTTAAAATGCATAAATTCTTATTACTTCTTTGCATGTAGGCTAATTGAGGCTGAATCAACAAATGGTTTTGAAGTTAACAATCCTTTGACTTCACTGGATTAATTCGTATTTTTACTGCTTTATTGAGTGATTTCTTGAATGCTCGAATGATTTCCTGATATTGAGGTGGTTGAGTTCATTCCTGAAACAAGATTTGGAGAAATGATTCTCGTAATATTTGTAGACGCGTTCTTAGATTGTAAGGCTCCCTCAATTACAAATACTGTATTATTTGTCATGGTCGGACTGGAGCGCAAGGAGATAGTGTATTCTGTTTTAAGATCCATTATTTCTTGACCCCTATGGACTACTTTCATGTATTTCGGGGTTGGTACATTCCTCAATACATTATTCGCAACTTTTGTGCAGTTCCTCTGAATCTTAGTATTATTTTCTGTATTTACCAATATATCAAGGATATCATATTCCACAAAACTACTTGCCCCAAAGAACATCGTCTTTGCATCGATATGTCCCCAAATTAAATGTAAAATCACATAAGCAATAATATTCTTAAATTTCATAGTTTTTGAACTCTCCATTTGTTTTTCATTGTGGGGTTTATTGGGTTGTGTGGGGATTCTTCACGAGTTATTGCAGCGGAAAATCAGGGATCTGTAATTTTCACAGAATACATTCCGCATGAATGATGAAATTTGATGCTTCTTCATGTTTTATTTTCTCTTACTTAGTTACTTAAGTGGAAGGTATTAACTATTAATCATTGCCTTCTTTGGCGCTACTCCGTAAGAATGAAAATAAATTAATAGAAATCAAAAAAATGTTTATTCTGTAATTTGGAAAGACGTGTTTAATAAATTAATGGTAAAAAAGGGTATTGTTTCAAAAAGTGAGAAAAAGTTGATCTTTGATGATCCTCTCGTCGAGAATCTACAGTTCGATTTTATTACGCATTCAGATATCAAAAGAATTACAAATAAAACTTTTGATTTCTTGCGAAATACCGGTCTTCGACAGACTCACATTTCGGCAGTAACAGGTATTAATCAGTCTATTCTGAGTATTATTTTAAGGGACCCTGGTACGAAATCTATTTCAATAAACAGGAAAAAGGATGTTATTCAAAAACTATGTGAATATTATAACAAAATAAACCTGGGGTTAGTATCCCACGATCCATTAACTGCACCAAAAATCAGTACATCAAAAAAAAGTTCAAATACCATTCAGAAGAAGAGAATTCTTCCAAAAAGAAATGCAATCTTCGAAACCGAGACTTCAAATACGGATTTCAGATCAGCAACCCGAATTGAAGATTGTGAAGATCACTTTTCAAACCAAGCTATTAATTCAGACCAAGAAAGAAGAGGCAATACTGAAGAGGCAAATCTCAACTCCGACCTCACTGAAAAAAATAACGGTACTAATACTATTTATGGTACTAGTATAGAAAACCCTGCTTATGATACTTTAACTGGGTTTAATAGAAATGTTTTTTTATTCAGTTCATGTATTAATTGCCGAGCAAATCATGTTGAAGAAGAATATATTAACTACCATATTTTTGAAAAGATAAATAACAGTCCGGTGTCTGCAATTTTTAATTTTACTTCAGTAAAAAGTATTGATTTTATGACACCAAATCAAGTTCGTGTTGGGGATTTTGAAAAAAACAGTATCTCTAAAAATCAGCTGCCCTTTCTAATCCCTCTATCCATCAATTTACGTCACTTTATTTCAAGTTCATTTCTTGATAATTCTGGATGTGACTTTAATAATTCGTCGTTAAGGTCCAACCCCTCGGCAATTTTTTCGACGCTTAAAAACAAAAATTACAAGGCTGAAAGATTCGTCTGGTCATCTGCATCAGAGCCAAACTCGATATGGAGTTACATTGAAAACTTAACTCGCGAAAGACACCTATCTAGTTTTATGACAACTAGTGACAAGAAAAGGGCCTTTAATTGGCTTTTGAAGGAGATAGAAAACTATAAAAGTATCTATATGGAGTTTCTCTATGTCATAATGAAGTTCGATGTGATTCCGGAAAACAACCCCCTACTTATACGCGAGATATATCTAAACGAATCCTATGAAGATATCGTATTTAGCGACAAATTCAAGTGGAATATCTCAGCTTCCACATCTTTATTAAAAGGACAAATCGAATGTATTGTATCGGATTTGAATCTTCCAAATGAAATGTTCCCCGGACTGCTTTATTGTTCATTGAAGCAGGTATTTGATGAAATCGTTCTTATCGTTGGGAAGTTTGATGATAGTACTGGTCTCAATAGGTACAATCCCATTGACACCTCGGCCTTTGAAGAATCTGGACGAATGGAAGATGAGATGTCTAGTAATCATTCTTTCGGCGCCAACACTGAGACTCGTACGAACAGATATTTTTCAGAGGAGTCTACAAAACCTGTCTCATTCGGAAAGCTGCTAGAATGGGGAGACCATGCCGATCTGGAATACGATTCAGATGACAATATCAAACTATACCCTATTATTGAGAATGCTGAAGAGAAAAGACAAATAGAAAATAGAAATCGCTTTAGAAAGAGGAGATAATCCTTAAGAATCCGGAGGTATTTTTGATGGGCAGAGAATGCGAGCTTGAAATATAAAACAGAATTACTACCGATATAACTAATCTTTGGTCATGAATGGTCTTTTTCGGTACCAGTAGAATATACACTTCGCAAGCACACTCACACCGGACTGACTTGTTCTCAATAGCCCGGAGGTTTTTTCATCTTGCAATATCAAGCTACCAATCTAATCCATGTTTCAATATTACCGACTTCATGGGTTTATGTTGGGACACAACTTTTGTTCATTTCCATGCGCAGGTATCTCCAATTCAGATCCTGTGAAGTATTGGTCGTACTGCGCGCATAATGAAACGCACTCTCGCATAGTTGGATCTTCGTCAAAACGTATGGTCCTGGAAAGAGTGTTCACATGAAATATCCGAATCTCTTGGTATTCGGGCACGTAGTGCATTGGACTATTTGTCTTTGCGAGCTTTCTTTACCATTTTGACAGATATCGACAAAATGACTTTCTCGGGTTCGCTAAATCAAATAAATGAATAACACCTGATTAATTTCAATATATTTAACTGGGTGTGCCGCATTTGTACACAAGATGTCATCTCTAAGGGTTCCTACGCAGCCATGAATGTTCATATTCTGGGACTCAAAGGACTAGTGGCGATGATTCTGCACGTTTGGTGGCTTGTCTTTGTTGTCAACTTTGTCTTATTTGTTGCATGCTCCACTGCAGGACTTCACGGACAGTTAGGCGCCCTGACAATTATTCTCTTTTGTTGCGCCACTCCCACGCAGTTTCCAACGATTCTCTTCTCATTGGAGTTCTTTCCACCATGAATCCCGGCATTTCCATTTACTTGATCACCGTGTATATTTCTCTTTGTATTCATACCATAACTTTCGATTTCTTCTGAGTGTACACTATTTAGGATGCATAGAATTTCATAGGAAGAAGGTCTCTTTGATGGCTTTCTTTCGAAACACCTAGAAAGAATTTCAAAAATAGAGGGATGAAACCACGATGGGATCTTGGGTTTCTGTTTCTCAACTATTATCGCATTGATAACTTCGTCATTCGAAGAATAATCAAAAAATGGTATAGGGGCACCGAAAATTTCCAACAAACAACATGCAATTGCCCATACATCTGATTTTTCATTTATTGGTTTACCAACATAAAAGCATTCGGGTGCCATATATCTGGGAGATCCACCATTTTCATCCAAAACTACGGAAGGTGGATCAGAGTTTGCAGAAGAATTCATTGTTCTGGTTTGTCCAAAATCACAAAGTTTAACATTATTGAAGCTGTCAAGAATAATATTTGCCGTCTTAATATCGCGATGGATCATATTGTTTCTGTGAATAAAATAAACTGCGTCACACAATTGTTTAGAAATTCTAAGTCTATCAGAAGCAGAAACCATTACTTTGTTTTCATATAATAATTCGAACAAGTTTCCATTTGGGAGGTATTCAGTGACAATTGCGTAAAACCCT
Source organism: Cryptosporidium felis (assembly GCA_014529505.1). Classification (NCBI taxonomy): domain Eukaryota; phylum Apicomplexa; class Conoidasida; order Eucoccidiorida; family Cryptosporidiidae; genus Cryptosporidium; species Cryptosporidium felis. The sequence goes on from JABXOJ010000053.1 coordinate 40,098, forward strand.
GGTTCCAGACAAACTCCAATGTATGAACAAATATTTGGATGATGCAGTAGCCTGTAGGCATAAACTTCCCTTTCGAGAGACTTAAAATGTTCTTCTGAAATTCGACTTTCGTTATCGAAACTCCAACGTTTCACTGCAACCTCCCTATTCTTCCATACTCCAGACTTGATTCTCCCCTTAAAAACGACTCCAAATGATCCTCTCTGCGTGGCCGGTTCCAGAATAAGGTCTTCCATCTTAATATATTCACTTGGTTTTAATCTTTGTAAAACTCCATTACTTGCATCAGGAACCCTTTTTATTAAATCCTTTTTTATTTCAATTATTCCATTGTTTGAAATTACTTGTGAAAAAGTCTCAAAAGAATAGTCTCGTGATACAATATCCTTTTTTTTTTGCTTTAGATCTTCGCCTTTCGAATTTTGGTTATTTTGTTTATTCTTCGTTAAAGCACAATCACCCATGGACGAAGCATCAATTTCAGTTACAGGGCCCCTGAAATGTAAACTTGGATTGTACGCTTGAGACTGAAATTTATTGTCATGGTATGAGTTTTTCTCTGATTTGTAGTTTTGATGAAAAGGTGTGACCATTTTCTTTATTTCGTTACTTAAAGACGGGTTAGAATGGTTATACACAAATTTTGTTCCCTTTTTACTAGGTGTTTTCGGAGCTACCAATTGATTGTGTGAAGGTGATTGTGAAAATACTACATTATTCTGATGAAATCCAGATAGATTCTTATATGAAATTGAAGGCGTATTGATACAATCACGCCTTGAAGATACCGATGGCATAATTATAGGTATATTATAATTTTTATTAAATTTACTCTCAGGTCCACTAATTAATTGTAAATCATTTAATCTAGAAAATGGAGAAATAGAAGCATATCGAATATTATTTGGAGTTTGTGGCGGCGTAATTTGTTTATGTAATATAACTGGGCGCTGGCTCTTGTAAAAATAATCCATATCATTTGTAAACGACGTAAAAGGTAGATACTGACTATTTTCTGTGTTTGGACGAAAATTGAACGTATTGCTTTGAACGCCACTAATCATGCAGTAATTTAAACATTTATTCTGCGGCATAACTGCAGCAGGTACTACTTTATTAACACCATAATGCATAATAATTATTCATCAATTTCACTTAAGCTAAAAGTGATTATTAACTCAATCTCTTAATTCATTCACACTAATATCAATGCTTTAGTTCTATTTATCCTATTTTATTTTCCACGTAATTACACAACGTTATGTCTTAACTTGTGGGTTTTTTGTTGCTTTCAATTCTTGCAATTATTAATTGCTTCACTATTATCAAGATATCTTTTAAGATAACTCCTCTTAGAATGACGATTGATTTTCTAATATAGATGAAATGCGCGAGTTTGGAGGTTGTTCAAAAGTTAAATGTGTTGGAACCTGTTCACTTAAAAATCCTATGACTCGGGCTACATATTTCTCAAAAGGTAATTTGCCTTTCAAAGTGATTTTTATCTGAAAGTTCTGTTTAGATTTTCCTTTTGACACAAGGTTAATATTTAGTTCATATCTGGAGAAGATGGCGTTCTTTGCTTCATCAAAAATTAATGTTTGTAAAAGATTGAAATGGATGGACAGATATACGGTATGTTGCCCCTAGAGACGACAATGATTACATTTCTTTCAGATATTTTTGAGGAAGGAGTATGGGGATGAACTACTAATCTACTTTGTTGCTTGTGAGCCTGATGTTAAATTTGATGTTGATAGGTTCTTCCTAGATATCAGACTTTCATTAGAAAAACTAAGCGAAAATCAAGTTTTCAAAAAGGATTATTCTGATTGCGACTTGACCAATATCAAAGAGAAACCGAATATTGGACCCTTTCTTCTAATTATCATGGATAGGTATCCACAAATAATTGAGTTACAGTTTAATATTTTATTGGAAAGAGTTAACAGGGTAAATATGAAAGATATAATCATTAATCAAACGATAACAAAAATCAAGCATTCTTTAACCGATTCAATCAGAACAATCTTAAAAAATTGTGAAGATTTAAAAACTCTGGAGACTAACTCAATTACCCTACGAGAAAATATCTGTATGTTCAGAAGGACTGAACTAATGAGAAAAAAATGTAACTTCAGAGGATTTTACCCTTTCATAACATCTTTTTTGTTAGTAATGTTAATACTAATAAAGAAATAAAGTAATTGCCACTATGATAAAATTGAAGTAGTTCTGGTAAATATTAAAATCATCTTCAGTTAGAACTCAATCCGACCGTTATTTTCCAATCTATGCAGTTTTCTGTATGCAATAATGCAGGCAAAAAAGTTTGCTATCACTCCCAACCCTGAAAATCCATAAACTATAGACATTCCTGCTCTAGTTATGCCCGTTATTTGCAGAACTGCTCCAGGTAAGAGACTACCGAGAGCGAATCCAAGTATATGGTAAGTAACCATTGCAACTGTCGTTGCGAATTGCCGCATCTCGGGTTCAACAACGCCTACACTTATACCGGTGATTGGTGGAACAAGAAATGATCCAAAAAACAACAAGCCCCAAATTCCTATTATTGTGACGGTGAAATTGTCTATCACAATCGTTAGAATACCAAATATCGTTGCGAGTAATGCAGATGACATACAAAAAATTAATGTGAGGAATAATCCACGATTACTTTTATATCCACCAATAAAATCAACAATAAAACCTGAGAAAATTATCCCTGTTGTTGGTGCGACAACTGCTGTTGCAGAAAAGGACATAAAAATGACGCCATCACTCGTACTGTATATCTGCTGTAGGTATCTTGTTGTCCAAAATTGCACAGCCGTAACTACGTAATATATGACTGAGAGAATGAAAATAGAAAGCATATAAATCGAATTTCCTAATAATCTTCTCCATTTGTTCGTCGCCAGTATTCTTTTAAAAATGAGTAATTTCGAGCCTTGGAGGTTCGGTATTTGATTGCTTTTCATTTTGTCTTTCGAGTCTTCAATTGTATGATTGATGGAGGACGGTAGAGGTACGCATAATGGCATACCACCTGTATAGTCCGTGAAGGAGACTGATCTAGAAATAGAAACAAAGTGTGCCGTATATGAGGATTGGTATTCATTTGGTTTGTCAATTATCATTCTGTGTTGTGAATCATTACATTCAATGCAAGTATTTTCTGTAGTTTGATTTCTTTCTTGTTCTGATGGAAAGTTAGTTGATCTTTGAATACGCGTGTCAAATGAAATAGGAGGAATGTGAACCCTATTGATTTCAGGATTATTTCCTTGAATATTGTTTATTGTAACCAACTGAGTAGAAAGAGAAATCGAGTAAGGGCTTTCAACTAATTCAGTGGAGCATGATGAATGAATTGAATGTTGATTATTAGGTTTTTCCTCAAATTTATTACCTGAGATATTAAAACTATCAGTACTGACTTTATCCATTAGCTCAAATTCGGAATGGTTGTTCTCTGACTTTAAATATCTTACATCGAAATATTCACTCTTCGTGAATATAAGACAAATTGACATGAGAAATAGCATTAAGCATGGAACCAGTAGTGAAAATCTCCATCCATTATGATAACTCAGAGTAAACCCAGTAATTAAGTATCCTGTGGCAACACCTATTATCATTGTAACCTGTGAGGCTCCCATCCATGCTGTTAGTTTATTAGGTGGTGTGAATTCGTCGACCCAAACAGGAATATATATACTCAAAGGCGCTTGCATTGATCCCATAATTGTTCTCGAAATGTATAATAAAGTGCTAGATGATGAAGACAATAATAAAGTAAGTCCAATAGACAAAAAAAATATTGATGTTACTATTATCCACTTCTGACTGTAATTTTGTAGTGGATGGTTCATTATAAATGCAGTTGCCATAGCGGATAAATATGGTACTGCACCTAAAATACCGAGTTTAACTTCATCTAGCCCAAATTCGTCTGAAATTAGTCCAAGAAGAACAGGTAGTGCGCCCGAATCAAAATTCCTAAGCACCTGTGTTATCAGCATCCAAGCAAAAACAAATCTAATGGCATGAGTATGTTCTTCATATCTTTTCTGTCTATGACAACTATCTCTAAGTTTTGTTTCAGGAGAAAACACGCACTTTCCATCACTCAATCCACTCGATGAATTATCATTGGTAGATTGCATTATTGGATGCGTAATTTGCCATTTTATTGCTTGTGCGTTTATGAATACTTAAGTATAGACAGTGTTGCTTCCCGCTGAAAATGCGATTTTTTGTTAAATGGCAAACTTTAACTCGCCCGCATAATACTCTCATAAATCACTTATTGAAACTTTGAGCCCGACTTCAGAATTAATCGAAATAACGCTGATAAAGAGATCAATGCCTTTGCTCAAGAAATGTCTATTGAATAAACAATAATCGTGCATTTGCTTTGAAACTAATTGTTCAGAATTGCGAATTGTTTTGTTTCTCTTTTTAAATATTGCAGTATAGTAACATCCAAAGTTTGGCTTATTTGACTTAGAATTACATAGATAATCACTACAGGTATTGGAAGAATTGTAGTTGTCGATATTGAAATAATTTGGGTTGTGTTCCCTATAAAGCTGTGCCCTATGTATCTCAATTGGAAAATTGTCAATATTGGATTGTATCATCAACCCGGATCTTCTCGAATTTGAATATGACAAGTAGCTGCTAAGATTGAAAATTAGAGAATGCCTTCTAATCAGTATATCGAACAAATAAATAATTGGCATTTGGACCCATTCGATCCGTGAACAACTCCATGTAAAAAGCAGTAAACTACCTCGCTCAACAAGAAACAATAATTCGTCAAATAAAATAATTCGACCTAAACCATTTAATTTTCCATTTAGCTTACTGACCATTTGAGTACCCATGAACGTTTCCAAATAATTTTCCATTGAAACAGATATTTTGCGACTCGAATTCACAACTCTTCCAGAGGTATAAATAGTTAGACAAAATGGAGAATATGAGAGTTCATCTGAGTTTGTAAATTCTAAAAGAAGCCCTATTGACTTTGATCTAGAACCGGCGTATATCCAAGTATCATTGGTAAGTGAGTAGCCCGTACTAATGTCGTGATTCTTGTAGAACGGATCGCCCCAATGACATTCAGTTTGGATCTTATATTTTTTTAGTTCTTGTTCGAGCATTTCTTTTGAGATTTTATAAATCAAGTTAGATTTTTTACATCTATTTTTATAATAAATTGGCGCAAACTAGTATTCTATTAAATGTAGTTCAGCAAATTTTTTTTTTGATTTGAATGAATAGGCTTCCACGAAAATGTCCATTCGATATTTTTGTTGTCTTGAATTCATGATTGCGATCTGAATAGGTATTTGCTTCAGTACTATGTACATAATATCTAAATTCTAAGTTTTTCAAAAAGTTATATTTACCTCATTCATTAAGTTTCAACAAGTATAGATAACAGTTGCCAATTTCTTTGAGGAAACAATACCATTTTGAAATAAATAGTAACTTTTATTCTAAGATACGTTAACTTATTTTTGTGCCCTACTATTTGCATGCGAACGAGTGTTAGTTAATTATCTTGAAACCTTGCCCCCTCCCCTCACTATCCTCTCCCCCCACTCCCCTTGAAATTTTAAAAGGTATTCAGATGAAGGTCATATTCTGATGTTAATAGACGGTTATTCTACTTTACTTGATAAGTCATCCGTTAAAGTGATATTTGTCAGAACTCCAGAAACAGATTTATCCGTTTTTAACAATGCAATAAAACAAATTCAAAATACAATCGGTAGAAGAACAAAAATAAATGATAATCTATACTCTTTTTATTCTAAGATTTATGAGAATTGTTCAGAAGAAAAATCAGAGCCGCATTCAATTAATTTCCTGTTCAAAGTTATACGTTTCTTGAACGCAGAAAAGAGTATTACAAAATACAGTAAGACAGAAAACTCTGTAATAATAACCATCAGTGATAAAAAAAAGGTGAGATCCCAAAATTGCACCTATGAAAATTCCGAAATACAACCCTCTAAATGTTTACTTCTTTATAATGTTGAAATAAATTACCCTTTTGGTTTCGAAAACGAACCAGAATGCTACTGCAGAAATATCGATAGTAATGGAATAATTACGATTAATCGGCTTGCAGAAAATATCGTCTATGAAATATTAAATAAAATAAATTCTATTTTGGAAACTAATATTCAAGAAAATGCTTACATTTCATTAAAAGGGGAGTCTATAGATGAACAGCTTATACTTAATCGCAAGATTCAAATCGCTGAGATTTATTTAATCATTGGCCTTCCAGTATTATCTGCACTATTATATAATTCCATTATATGTTCCATTGAAGATTGTGATTCAAATTTTTGGTGTCATTTGGCAAACTCCATAGAAGGACAAGCCTCAGTATTATTTTATTATTATTGTCACTCTAAGTATCCCATTGAGTGGTGGGAGGCCGTTTCTAATTCCCCAAATTCTTTTATTCAGGAGCTGCCCGTCCCCCTGCAAGAATCTGCACAATTTATTCAACCTGTATTACATAACCTCCCTGAAACGACACTCCAGGCTCAATCCAGGAAAACAGTAATATTTGACATCATTTTAAAAAAGCTCTCATTATCTTTTAACTTTTTAGCAAAGTTGAATCACTGTATTAATGGTTTCCCTTTTTCAAATTACTCAAAATTGGCTCAAAGTGACTATTTAATTCCAATGCTAGAACTTGTAATTAAAAAATCACGATTCATTGCGGAAAATTTAGTTAGCCACTTTCAAATGGACAGAAAGATAGTTATCGACTTTCTTGATCCATTCATTAGTGCTTTAAAGTGTTCGAATATCTTTTCAATGACTAATTTATATAATTATGCAAGGTTTTACATTGGGTGCGTGCAAATACTTTATTTAGTAAGAAGTAAAAGGAGAATCGGAATAATATTGATTAAACTGTCTCGGCTATTTATTTACAATAAAAATTATCATATTGGATATAATATTTCTTGTATTGCTTATCAATGGTACGCATGTATATATAATGAATCAAATGATTCGAAGTTACAAAAAATTATTCAATCTCTAACATTATTTATAGAGTATCTGTTTGGTGAATGTGCTTTGCACCATCAGTGCGGATTCTGCAATATTTCAAATAAACCAAGTTTTTATATTGGTGACTTTTATACCTTTGATAAAGAATTGGCCATTAACCTGGAGAATTTAGATAATTTTATTTCAAATAAACAATTTTTAAATAACAATTATTTGCAATATTTATCTATTTACAAGCATGATTTAACACTAAATTATTCAGGGCTTATCTCATGTGAAAGCTTAAGTTCATTTCAAACGACTGAAAATAAACATACATGTAGAGATTTAATGATGCACCTGAAACCTTTTGTAAACAACTTCGTTTCTTATGGCGTTCATTCATTGCTCCAGGCATATCGCAAATTATATTTAAATAGAATTAATTCTCAATTTATTAATACATCTCCATCTAGATATGAATTACTCACGTTAATAACAATGATAGAATCGAGTATGTCAATTGGATGCACATGTAGATCTATTGCTACATTGCTTTTAATGCTTGATAAAATAGTCTATTTTCCCCCAATTTATGAGTTTGAGGCATTAAAGACAATACAATCAAAGTTCGTTGATTCACTATCAATTCTAAGCAGTGGGATCCAACTTCCAACTTTAAGAGCGCCGTATTACTCTGTTAAATCAAGTAATAATCGTGGATTTACATCGATAAATTCTTCTGATATTATTTCATCTAATTCTCTGAAAAATGCGGCTCATATTTTACTTCTGTTTGACATATCTTTTGAAACACCACCTTTAAATTTAGAATGTAACAGCTGTGTTAAATATGACCATTTAGCATATAACTTTAATAGAGACATCAACGAAGTTTGTGCAAATTGTGAGGGCAAAACTATTAGCGTTCACAAATCTCATTGGATAACTTGCAAGATATCTAAACCAGCGTGTTTTTTCGAAACAGGCATAATAAATGGGCCGGATAATAAATGGATCCCACTTAAAGAAAGCCAAAATATGACCCTTCCTATTGTTTCTGATTCAAGACTAATCGATAAATCAAACTTATTCCTTTATGACCCCTTTGAAAAAAGAATTACTCAGGACGAATATGAACTTTTAAATAAAAGCAGAAATATTTCGGAAATACAGACAAAAGTTCTATGGCAGATTGAAAAGCAGTACACTGTAAATGTATCATTGTTTAACCCATTTATTATTCCAATTGTTCTTGATTGCTTCAGTCTAATTATTGATGGCAATGTAGAATGTATTATTTCACCCGTTTCAGTAGTAATTCCGCCGACACCTAGATTTTCTGCTCCAGTCGAGGTAAAAGTCGCAGTAAATATAACTCCAAAGAACCCTGGATTTTTCTCTATTATTGGAGTTACTTACAAATTTTCGGGAATTATTTTCGTAAATTATGGTATGAAGTCGACTCTTTTAAATAACAATAGTTCGTTTGCACCATACTTAAATATATTTGTAATACCTAAAATATCCATTAATTATTCAATCTCATGGGAGGAATCTATTAACCAAGAAAGTAGAGACAGTAAAAATAATAAGATAAAAGCAAGAATCAATATTAGAAAAAAACTAAATGAAACGAATTATTTCAAATTGCTGTCAACGAATGTTTATATTGAAGAATCTAATAACGCCAAAAATTATATGATTGATGAAATATTAATCAACGACAGTGAATCGTCCATTACTATTGATTGTACGGAACCTTGTGAAATTAATCAATTTAAATTAAAATTTAAAAGTTGGGTCAAATTTGAGGAAAAAATTTTTATTTTTCTCTCTAAGTTAGAAATGTATTCAAATAATTTACCATTGCCAAAAATTGTCAATATTTCACTAATCCCCAAATTAAACTATAAACCAGTTAAATATGAATTTAAAAAGAGTAAGTGGAAAGTTGACGAGGCTTGGATAATAATAACACTTGAAAATAACTCAAGAAATTATCCCATTGAATTAATAATTGGTTCCAATATTACAAAAGATAGAAGAGTAATGCTTCACTCTGATAAAAAGACATATAGATGGGTAATTGAAACGACATTGAATAAACTACTTGGCCTGCGAGAAAATTCATTTATTATAATTTGGAATGCAATACTTCCAAGTCTAATAATCGATGGCCATAGAAAATTAGTTGCATCAGGGAGTCTAATTGCAAGCATACCGTCATTGGAATTTGTGTCAAGATACGAATTTGGAGTAGAAATTACCTACGATGGAAAAACTGTCTCTGATAAACGTCATTTCCCACTATATTCCCCCATAAACGTTAAAATATTTACCATTAGTGGTCACGCCTCGGAAAAAGTGAGAATAATAATCCTACCTATCAGAGAAACCTTGGAATCAAAACAAATATATCTTGATTATTCAGAAAATAACTTTGAAGGTACTGGCGATCCCGTACTTTATTTCTCTTTTATTGCCCTTGAGAAAAATACATTTGAGTGGATTGTCGGAATAGAAGAATTTGACGTTTTAACCCAAGAAAAAGTATTTCATTGGAAGAGTGATCTTCTTTCGATATCATTTACTTAAAACATTCATCAATTCCTTTCTTTACAAACCCAAATTCTAAATATCTACGTTTAATAGAGCTTTCATCATCGGTATAACCCTCATTACCTATTTCTAGATCAAGAGTTCTTTTGGTTAAGAGGTCTTTATACTGATATTTAAATTTTGAATATTCAAATTTGTTTTTCCCAAAAAAAAAATGACTTTCAATTTCATTACTGCAACAGATATATGGAATACAAAATTCCTGATGTTCGCACGCCTGAGTAACATTCATATTCAAGACCACACAAAATAATAGGTACATTCTATTTATTTCATTTAAAGGAACCTTTAAAGTATTTTTTTTAATCATGATATATGTAGACATCAAATATATTAATATTGATGTTATGTATCTAGATACGATCTCAATATGTTCATTAACATTTTTCCCCTTATTAGATGAATCTACGTCCAACTCTAGTTCCGTTGCAAAGTCTCTTAACCAATCTTCAAAAACTCGCTTTCCATTTTCAATTCCAATTGTTGTCTTCCATCTGTGCATTATTTCAAATATTAAATCATCAACAAATGAACAGATCAGATTCAAGAAAGATGTAGCAAGATTCTTGCAATCAGGTATGAATTCATCATTAAGAATATGCATCATTGCATTTCTCAATAGAGAAATGATACTTGGACCTTCCAAATTCTGTTTTAAATGGCGTCTAAGTTCAGTAGAGCAAAATTTAACAGGTGTCCTTCCATTTGTTTCTTTTCCCGTCGATAAAATATTAGTTCGAGGTCTGTAAACAAAAGGGACCTTTACTAATTTAACAATTGAAGATCCAGATGCTAGCCTGAGATCATTGATCTTTGCAGCATTCTTAAAAGATTCTGGTGTTGCAATTAAAGCATCAAACTCAAAAATATCTGCTCCTCCAACAACGCTTGAAATCCTCAAAATAGCAACAGAAATATCAGGGCATAGAGAGAATACGAATGAATGCACGGCCGAGCTTCTAAAAGAAAAGTCCTGTAGGAAGTCTAATAATCAATTATTAAGTAATATTGTTGGCTTACCTGAATAATATCTCCATCACTTTTGTTAGTATTAAGTGATTTATCTGTTAAACCAATTATTACCATTTCTTTCGCATACCAAGTGGCAACAGTAATATTAACTTTGTGTCCAGGATGAAGTCTATCAAATGTACCAGCAAATAACGTACGATTCACCGGGCTTTCAAAAAAACTTGAATCATCACTCTCAATTATATTTTCAAGTCTATCATTCCAGTTCGGAATTATTAAGTTGTCGGAAACTTCAAAGCAATGATACCCAGACAAAATTAATTGTGAAATGTAATTATCACAAACGATCAAATTAATATGTCGATTGGAAGAATTTAATTTAATATAGTATATATTTTCCTGAGAAACGCAGGAAAAAATGTTGCTTATTATATCTGCGCAATGAATCAAGCTTCCATGCTTTTCACAGAAATCATATAAATTACATCTATTGAATGCTTCACTTCTCAATCTTATTGTTCTGTAAATATGATCCAAACAGTCGTCTTTGACAGGGATAAATCTTATATCGAATGTGGGTATTTTCCTTTGTATTTCTATTATTTCCAGAGCAATTTCATATGCTTTCACGATACTATTTATATGTTTATATGTAAGCTCTACAAACGATGATTCGTAAATATTTTTGGTTTCATCTAAAGATTTACAATATACTTGTTTTGTTGTTTTTTGGCCGTTTTTTTCTAAGGGGAGAACTGAATAATAAACAAATAATGAACGACTTGTATGGAAAATACAAGAATAGAGTAATTCAAATAGGGAGTTCCTTGCCTCATATGACGTATTAATGTCATTCCACCACAGTGGGTTCAAGATTAAAAATCCATGTTCTATTTCCGGCATCTAATCGACTCATTTTCAATCTCAATTATATATTTTTTGAAAAGCGAATTCTAACCGCCACCAATTTGCTGCCGCGGATTAACTCTGTTTTGTCTCTATTGTCAATTCTGACATCGTATTTACAGGTTCGCCTTTTATATTTTAACCTAAAGATGGGTGTTCTCAAATTTGGCAACTATTCAACTAAAGAAAATCTCCTGAATGATGCTGTAAATGCACTCAGAGAGCTAGTTAAAATTAAAAAATCTCCAGAAGACTTATTGTCCAATAGTTCTCAATTCATCACTTTAATAATTACCTTATCAACTGCTCCGAAATTCATAAAAAGTAAACATGTACCAATTAAAATACCGAACAGTCTTTATAGGTATCCAGAAAATGAGGCTTGCTTGTTTGTTAAAGACCCTCAGAGAAAGTGGAAGGACCTAATTAATTCGTGTAATATTCAACCAAAAATTATCACTAAAGTCATAGGCATCGGGAAGCTTTCCAAGAAGTATAATACTTACAAAGACAAACGAGAGCTTTGTTCTGGTTACGATCTGTTTTTTTCGGATGACCGTGTCGTCGAGAAAATGCCGAAATTATTGGGATCATTTTTTATTAAGGCGAATAAGATGCCAATTGCACTAAAGTTAAGAGAAACTGGCATTAAAGCCTCGCTCGAAAATGCACTGTCTTCAACTTACATGAGCATTAGAAAAGGTAAATGCGTTGCTGTACGCGTTGCAAGGATCGATATGAGTGTAAAACAGATTATTGACAATATTAATGAAGCAGTAAAACAAATTTTTGACTTCTTTGAGGGGAACAATAAGAACAAAAACTGGAGTAATAATATTGAGAGTTTATATATTCAGTCGACTAATACTATGTCTTTACCTATTTGGTTCAGAGAAAAACAGATCAACTAGTGATGAACTACAATTACAACCGGCAAACACCGAATTATATTTTCGTATTTTCTCCATTTAATTGCACAAATAAGCGTGTTTTATAAAATTTATTTATTCTGACTCATCGCTTGATTCTTCCAGAAAATGGCTTGTCATTCGTTTCTTTTTAGTTCCGGTACTTAGGTTCGCGTACTTTTGCTGAAGCTTAATCGATGCAATTGTAACTAGTTCATCCTCTCTTTTTCTTGACTCAACTTCAGATCTATTAATTTCCTCTAGTGTTGTGGGAATCATAACTCTTGATTTGGAATTCTTGAATAGTTTGTTTTTTTCCAATGTCCTAGGTCTTATTGTCAATTTATGGTCTATTTTCCCCAAACAAAACTTGTATTTTGGGTCTAGACTATCATCAAAAATGAAGGCTTTGTCATATCCTATTATGCAGTCGTACGCATAATTATTGTTGATAAATAACGAGAATGTTCCATCACTCCAAGAGATAAGCCTAGAATTAGAATAGACCTCCCCGTTATCAAATATCCCCCCCTTTATATCAAAGCCATCGTCTTCTATCTCATTACTTGTATTTGGAACATTTAAAACCTTAAGTCTTTTCGGAAGCTTTAGAGATAGAAAAATACAGCCGTCATCTTCCATTCCAAAATAATTCGTTGGTTTATTAAGCTTTATGTGGTTTACTTCCTCTAAATTTGAAGAAGAAATTTGAACCAAATCACTTTCTATCAAGTTCTTAATATTGTTAACGTCGTTCAAATTAACATCTAAATTATTATTATCGTTGTCTCGGTCCGATACGGATTCACTTTCACCAAAAAGATCGGAGTCACTATCCTCAATATTTTCATTCCGAGCACTCTCATATAAAAGATGGTTGCTGTTATCTGATTGATCTACCATTGTAATTCACAACTGTTATTAGAACAAAATGGGCGCCGATATGTCAATTTGTAGGTTTCGAATTGAAGAATTCTCTTAATTTACTTATAACAAAGTTATGAAAATTCCACTTTGAAGGGATATCACTGTTTAAATTTGTAGCTATCCAATTTGGTAACATTTTTTTTATTTCACAACTTTCATAGCGACTATCAATCAAAATAATTGCTGAGTAGTCCTTTCTATGCCTAATAGCACGTCCTATACATTGGTTTACAGTTTTCATACATACAATTCTTCTGTAATTATTCTCACATTCATTGTTTGTTTGAATCTTCTCGTTAAAATACCTTTCCTTACACGAAAATATGTCGGATTTTTGTGGGAATGGAAGGGAAACTATTATTAACCCTCTGCATAACCTATCGGAAAAATTTACGCCCTCAGAAAGTGTTCCGTTGAGTACAGCAAATAGCATCCCACCGTAATTTTCGTTACTTAAAATATGGTTTCTGTACTCTTCCAGTAATGACTTCCCATCTTTGGAGCTCCTGTACTTTTTTTCCCTAAATATTTTCTTGTTTTTCGCGATAGTTTGAAAGAAAGTCTCTGCAGATTTCTCATTAGTAAGATAGTTAAAGAACAAATCAAGAAATATGTATGACGAAAAAAATATACAAATTCCATCTGGTATTTCTGATGATAAGGCTGAGAGCAATTCGCAAAGATTTAGTAATTGCCTAGTATCAGTTCTATATTCGTATTTGAAGTTAATAACGCTGTTATCACTAAACTTGGGAATAATTAAGAATAGTAAATTTTCTTTGGAGAGTTTGTTATCAATGGAGAATTTAACAATCTTCTCTGGTTCTAAGTGAGTTAACAGCGGCAACAACTCAGATATTGGTTCGAGAGTTCCACCAACAAGCATTGTGGATTTTGTGTTCATTGAAACATCTGAAAAAATGGCTTGAACGTTTATTGGAAGTAACGTAATAATAGTTTCACTGTTTTTAAATTCACTCTTCTTCGTTTCTATCAAAATTTTATCAAACTCCTTATCTGAGCGGACGAATGCAATTATAAAATCTCTAAAGAGATACAAGGAATTTGAGTTCTGAATTAAATCCTGATTGTCTTTAAATTGAATAGGGAACTTGTCTCCATGCTTAATAATAATATCTTTAACTTTTCGGCATAGTTCATTATCCACAATAAAATTGAGTATCTTATTTAAGTTAAATGTACTTATTTGACTAATGTTAATAAAATCAATAAGGTCTAATATAATAGTGCCATCGAATGTTTCATTTCCATCTCTTTTGCGTTTTTTTGTATTAACTATTTTAATTATGCAGAAATAAATGCATTTAATTAATCTTATTAACTGCTTTACAATTGTTATTTCGTCCAGGAAAGCTATACTCTTGAGAGAGAGAAGCTTTTCACATGAATTAATCAGTAAAAGGCATGAATTTAAAGTAAAAGTTGCTCTATTATTTGATTCAAGAGCATTAATTAAATTGTGTGCCTCATCTACAAAGCACAAAGTTTTTTCTTTGTTAAGTTTAATTCCAAACGAATCTCTAGTGTTTTTATTGAAAATAATATTATAAGGTAAAAGTAAAATATCAGAATACTTTCCTGCTTCTTTAGTGGCGTAGTATGGACATGCCTAATATATATAATGAATAAATATGAAATATTATCAAAACTTACATTTATACTATGTCCTTCAAAACGTAACTCCTCAATTTTCATTGGGTTAACTAGACATTTTTTCGTTAGTTCAATGTAGTTGTCCTTATATCTACATTTTTCTTCATTTTCTTTACTTGATGTATGCATTTTACATGCTTCATTAATGAGATGATCAGGATAGCTTCTGACTTTGTCGTGTATACAGAGTTGTCTTCTACTTCCAAGTGGAACCATAGAAAGTGCACCGTATATTGGAGAGGTATTCTTATTCATATTCTTAATCTTCTTAAATTCATCAATAAATTGCATTAATTGTGAATGAGTCCTACTAGTTATAATGATTTTAAATAAATCTGAATCGAAATCTTCGTCTATTTCAAAAATTTCCTCCATTTCTTTTTTTGTTGCGCTAATAATATCATCTTCAATACTTTTGACGATACTTATTTTTTTATTCAAGGTCATATCTATGGCTTTTCTTCTATTTTTACTAATGAAATCAGCCACCCACTTAGGAGTAGTTTTACTCTCGACAATGCACGAATTACAATTGTGTGTAGTATTAAATATCCAACTAAGTGAAGAACATAAAATACTCAAGGTTTTCCCCGTTCCAGTAGGAGACTCAAATATTCCAACACCACCGTCAATATCATATAAATTCCAGGCATTTCTACAGAATTCCGTCTGTATATCGTAAGGTTCATTCGGAAACCCATAATCGAATGAAAAATTCATTTTGTTTAATCCCGCATATTTATCAAAGTTGTAAAAATTAAAAATAACTATACTTTTAATTATTCACTTTTACAATTAAAGATTATTTCCCGAGAGTCCAGCTTTGATATTCCTATTTCTTGAACAATTATGAGATGAAAATGATTTGTTTTTGAAAAGTAAAAATACATTTGAAATACAGGTGAAATATCTAAAATTTAACATCAAATTAATCAGAATTTAATATTTAGGAATTTAGGAGCAGTATTTCCGTGTTTTCTTCATTGTTTTACTGAAACATTGATCTTAAAAATTCTACTTCTTCACGAACAGGTAAAAACCTATAGATACTTGTTAGTGGCAGCTCTTCAAAATTCTACAATGGTCGATATTATTGAAGATCGTTACTCGTTTTTCGTTCTCAAGCTAATTATCAAATATAAATTCTTGAAAACTACTTAAATCAATAATCATTAAATATTAAACTATATTGAAAACAACTCTTTGCAAAATATGAAGTATACTTTAATTTAGTAATCCTCAGAAAAATTTGATTTATTCGTCGCACATCAAATCAATATTATAATCTTCATAAACTCATGCAGTTACGGGCTAATTGGGGTTCCTAATCTCACTTTTTTTCTTGCAAAAATCCTTCTAATAACTATTGCCAATAACTAATAAAATATGCTCTTAAATATTAGTGAATACTTAAGAAAATCGAATTAAATTCCACTTTTTTTTTTTCAAATTGAATCAATTTGAAAACATGATAATACAGATGAATATTGGATCTTTCAAATTCTGTAAATTTATTACTAAAACTGGATAAAGAATATAATTATTTATATTTACAATTGAAAATATCATTCATCCCTGCCGAATGAATATCTATCACTTATTTTCTATTTACTTATATTTTTGTTTTTGAAAAAAAAGTATAAATTTCGAATATTTGATGAGAAGATAACCATTTCTTCAACATCCTGTTACAGTAAATATTGAGAATTATGTATTTAAATCCGTTTTTTATTTTATTATATGAGATATTTTTAACAGTTTTGTGACTGAATGGAGTAAATAGTGTGAAAATTGAATTGATCAAATTCAAGATTGGTATTTTAGGAATCCACATTCATTTCCTCGTATAATTAACAAATCCATTATTGAATTGATCATAGAATGCAAAAACTTCACTTTTCGAATAGTCATTTAAAAGAACACCAGCAACGAGATCATTTTTGTGTTTTGAAGAAAATTTATCACAAAAAGCGTCTCATAATAAAATAGTAACAGAGTTGATCATTCAAACAAACCAAGTAAATTTTATTGGATGAATATACTTAGAATTTTAAACATTTAGAGTGAATAGGAAATTACAAAGGTGGTTTTATTATTCACAAATATTAATTTTGAATCTTAGTTTATATTTGTCAAAAAAAACCAGGTTTCGAAACTGAAGATTATTTCAACATTCAATTTTTAAGAAACGAAAATTTAACGTTGATCCATCAAATAAGTTAAAAAAATATACTATGAGTCACAAAATGGATTGTTAATTGTCTCACTACCATCTTTGGGGCAGATCATAAGAACCTAAAAAGATACATATATTTAGGAAAGTAAATGAATTTAAACTTACCGAAGCACCTCTAATTACTAATAATCCCAAGTTTCTCTTCTTATTTGGGGATAGTGATATATCATAATTGTCTGTACGGTATAAAAATGTGGTAATAAGAAATTAACAATAAACATACCAAGCATAAATTCTGTCGTATTATCCAAAACTAAGTTTGTAACTGCGTCAAATCCACGTAATATTCCGACAACTTCTCTACCACCGCATAGTTTAACTTTTATCTCCTTGTTATTGAATTTACTCAACCCAATTATTGATTTTGATGTCATTTCTCAAAACTAATAAAAATGAACTGAGCGGCATCCCGTTGGTTTGTTTTCTATAGTTTTCTTGTGATTCAAAAATAAGCTTTTGGGATCCATTTTTGTATTTTTATCCAGTACTATGAAATTATGTACTTGAAGGATAATGATGTCTTTAGAGAAATTACAACTAACTTGTTGAGAGGTGAGAATGTTAAATTTTACTTGGGTTCAAATGTCAATCGAGAGTTATATTGCGAAAAAACACAATACTTTGAATTTGTAAGACAATATTATATAAATAAAAGGAGAAATTTAAAGTCTTCGCCTGAATGCAAAATGTTTAAAATACCACTATTAGTCAGTTCTGATGGTTTAATCAAGAAAATTGGTTGGTCATTCGACTGGGATAACAGTCACGGGAATTATTATTCAGAATCTATATCATCTTTGAAATGTAATTTTAGTTTTGTCGATCTTTATGCCGTTTATAATAATTCTTTTGAAGAAGGCGTTTCTACAAGAGTAACTGCAGGTAGAAAGTTGCAAACTGAAAAACGAGACCCACTTACAATTAATCTTAACTGTGGGTTGTATGAAACCAAAGGAACACGCAGTTATATGGAAGATAGGACTTTTTTCTCACTCGATATTTTGAATGAAGAGTTAGATGGTAAGACTCAAAAACATATTATTTCATTCTTTGGAATTTACGACGGTCATAATGGTGAATTTACAGTAGACTATCTTAAAAATTATTTACACAAGAATTTCTGCTTATCATTCGAGCTCAGAAATGGTGAAGAACCTGTTAAAAATACTGTAAATTCACTAATTGATGCATTTTACTTAACTGAAAATCAAATTAAACAGCATTATTTCGAATCTAAAAAATGCACTACAGAATTTAAAGAGACTTTAGAACGAAATGCAGAATCAATTGCATACAATGAAAGCCAACAAAAAGGACAGAATATTAGATACATCTCAAGTGGCTCTACTGCAATCGTTTGCTGTATTACTTACTCAACTATTTGCATTGCGAACCTGGGGGATAGTCGTGCATTGCTTTGTAAGTGCGGTCGTGGGTATTCACTAACTAAGGATCACCGAATAAAAAACAACTTAGAAGAAAAAGAAAGAGTTAAAAGAGAAGGGGGAACCTTCGATAATGAAGGATATCTCTCTGGAAATCTTGCAGTTTCTAGAGCGTTTGGAAATTGGGATGAAAATAGCGGAGTAAAACTAAAAGGTTTGAGTTCGGTACCTGAAATATATATCCATAATATTACTCACGAAGATGAGTTCTTGCTAATCGCTTGTGATGGAATATTTGAATCTTTTGAAAATCAAGAAGCTGTTAGTCTTGTAAGAAGGGTGTTAATCGAAAATACAGATCCAAATATTGCTGCTGAAAAATTAGCCAAAGCAGCATTACAAAGACAGGCATTGGATAATTTATCAATTATAATCGTTGTATTAACCCCCCCAAACTGTCCATCAATCAATGGCATTAGTTCTGTGGATTTAAATACTGATATTAAAAAATTTACTTCTGGGACTCAAACTTCAACTAAAAGAAAAATATACAACTTTTCTAAGTTAAGAAATTTGTTGCTGACCTAATGATATTCAATATGAAATAATTCACTTTTTAAATGAAGCATTAGTATCAAACCTCAAATGTCCGGACTAAATCAGAATTCAGAACCTCAATACTCTATTTGTCACTTTCAGTTCAGTTATTTTTATTCTTGGAAAACCGAAAATAATGATTTCTTGGGTTTTCATGATTCATCAATGGCCTCTGATAAAATATCCAGATATTTCAATTTTGTTGAGACGCTCTCCAATGGACCAGATTGTAATTGACCGAAGTTACCTCCGTGAGAAGATCCGTAATCGGCATTATTTGCCTTTGGTTCAAGCAGGGTATTAAGTTCGGTCTTTACCAAACGAATATCATTCATTCCTACTGAATTAATTGGATTACCACTAATGGAATTTGAAAAATCTTTCCCAGAGAAAGAACTTGCCGGTTTATCAAAAGGCCTGAAATATGGTGGTATACTTCTGTTGCTTTGTTCTGCAATGTATAGTTGGGACTGGACTCCTTCTCTTGGTTTTGGGAATGGCGGTAGGTCTTTTGATTCAAAATAGGTGTTCCTGGGTGCATAAGTGATTCTTGAGAAGCTGGGTAGATTTGCAAGGTAATGAGGTTGAGTTGCAAAGGCGGAATAACTTCCACCGATTGTAGATCCCGACCCCTGGATAGTGATATATGCGACGTCATCAAGCCCTCCAATTGCTTTTTGGGCAGAATTATTAAGCATCATACCTCCATTATTAACTGGTATGAACGTTGATAACCCCGGACCGCGTATAACTCCACAGTTGGTTTTGCGCTTAAATAACGGAGAGTAACATGAACTCCAAATTCTCCAAAACCCTCTTGCCAACAACATTGTGCGATATCTTCTTTGAAGAAGTTCGAAGAACCGATTTATATTAATGGAGCCAGATGACTCGTGCAAACCTTTATCACTTGTGAATGGACTAGAGTTCGTTACACCATCAGATATTTGGTGTGACGGCCTATAAACTGTTATCTTCCAAGTAATAAATGCAAGTAACTTTCTTCTCTGAAATGAATAGTGCATGCAATGTATTAAGGTCCACAAGTGTCTAGTTACTAGTTCGACATTTAACGCTATGCAACTACTTGACTCTGATTCCGCATCTGATTCTGTCTCTAGTTCACTATTCGAAACACTTTCGATATCATTTTCTCTCGCTGTGTCTGTATTAGATCCCACTCTTGCTTGCGCTTGACTTCTCCTTTTGGTCGGTTTGTTCCCAACTATTTTTTCCATCTTTGTAGCTTTGTAATTTTGTGCCAGCTCAAGTTGCAAATTCTTAATTTGCGATGACAACCTTTCATTTTCCGCCAATAGTAGTAATTGCTCTTGACGAAATAAGCGGAGTTGTGTTTCGTTATAGTGATACTGTGCAGACCTATCTTCCCCTATTCTCTTAGCATATGCAATATCCCCAAATGCAAATCTGTAAAGGCTTCTGAATGCCCACCTTAAGTTCGACGTATTCACAGAGTTAGAGCTCGTCATTCCAGACAGAATTTCTAAAGCCCTTCCTTTGCAAAGAGCAACGTGTGTCAGCGCTCTGGCAGCAGAAATTGGAATAGTTTCTTCGTGTAATCTTCTCACTTCACTTTCAAGTTCTGCTTCTGCAGAAATGCGTTTTTGCAATTCATCTTGTAGCTGTTTAACATTTTGTCTCAATTTTTTGTATTCAACATATCCTTCATTTCTTGTGTCCATTTTATATTCATTATGTACATTTTTTTGTTTTCCGTTACCTGAAAAGAATTTATTATTTTTTAATCCACATAACAGTGGGCGCTATTAATATTTAGTTCTAAAAAGATACAACATGGAAACAACTTGCAAGTATTTTTTATTTTCAAAATTTTTATTTTTAATATTAACACTTTTGTGCGTATTATTTGTATTAATAATATTTATCTTTCAAATGTAAATTAAATACTTTCTGCACTGTTTTGTTTTAGTAAGTATTTGATAGTTTTGGCGCTTATGTCAAGGTTGAATTTATTTTAAATATTATTTCAATGAATAAAGCCAAGAATAAGAACTCAATAAAACTTAAATTGATACATTCTGCCAATGAAGGCGATAATTTATTGCCACAATGGGCTTTAATTTCTAAAAAAATACTTACAGAAGAAGAGAAAAAAGAAATTCGTAATTTGGTTGGAAATGTCGTTTTCCAAGATGAATATGAAGACGTAGCTTTCAATGCTGGTGAATCCGCAAGGGACAATGGGTTAACTCAATACGGTACAACAGATGGATTTGATAGTGAGGATGTTTCCAAAGATTGCTACTTTCCTGATGATGGATACGATTATGAAAAACACTTAAAAAGTATAAATAAAAGTAGAGTTTATGAGCATTCAGCAAGAGTACCTTCTATCGAATGCTCAACATCAATCATTTATAAATTTCAAGACCCAACAAAAAATGAGCATGTTGCTTTTGAATTAAGTGAATTGATGAACTGCTTTGAAGAGCCAGATAACTTTGAGGATATCAATGACGATTTCGTATTGGATGCCGCCGGTCTTGAAAACAAGAGTGAGTTAGATAAGAGCATCGACATTGAAAGAGCATTATGGGGATTTGACGAACTTCAACTAGGAAATTCATTTGGGCAATGCAATACTGAATTTAAATTGAACAAACTATCCGAACGCTGCAATAAAGATACTAGTATCTCGTCTCCAATTTCCACAAAGAATTATAACAGCTATCCTGATAACTCATTTGATTCAATACTAGATGAATATAACACTAATTATAACGTTTCTGAAACTAGTACAAATAATAAAAATCCGGAAGTTGAAAGCGATAGAAATATTGACAGTTCGAAAGAGTTAGGTATTATTAACTACGAACATATTTTAGATAAATACATTAAGTCAGCGAAAAGTGATAGTTTAAGATGCAAAGAATCAGAAAGGAATGTTGAGATTAGTGTGCCACTGAACAATTCTCAAATAGAGAAAATTTTTTCAATATTAGAAAATGCCGAGTTAGAGGACGAAATAGCCGATAACAGTTCTATCGAGAATTCGGATTCAGAGAGTGATAATATGGAGCAAACAATTCAAATATCTAAAACTGGCGTATTAAATGTACCTAACAAGATAAATGTATTGGACTCATATTCTAATACATCAAATTCGAGAGGGGACGGTGAGCGATCGAGTTTATGCTTGAATGGCTCCGATATAAAGAATAAGCTTCGTTATAAATGCGAATATAATAGTAGCGTATCGACTCCAATTAGCTACATTCCCGAAACAAGGAAGAAAAATGAAACTCCAGAAGAAAAAAGAGAAAGGAAGCATTTAATAAAACAAGCAAGGAGAGAGATGCGTGAAATTAAAAAGAAAAATAAGCAGGATACGAAAGACATCAGAAAGTCACTTATTGGAAGTTTTGTTAATACGAACCACCATGATTTAAAAAGTGGAGTTAGATATTTTAGGTTTTAACTTTTTTGTTAGTGGGGCGCTCTTTTATTCTCATTTTTCAACAAGTTAAAATGATTCTTAGTTTACGTTGGATTTTATTAAGTTTATTGGTCGCAATTGATATATATTGCCAATCAGCATTATTAGGTTGTTATGCTGAGAATGGTTTATTTCCTAACGATTCCTTTAACTCCCAAGCACTAAAAACAAGTAGAAATGTAGTTGAATGCCCTCCAAATCATCCATACATGCGATCGATATTTCAAATTGATTTAATTAAAAAAACTCTAGACCTGGAAAATTTTGGCAGATCTTTGTACTTAACATTTGAATCATCTCGTGAAGTTAGATATTTTCTGATGACTTCTGCTGGAATGTTCGCTGTTGCAGAAAGAATAATGATGGTTTTTTTGATATTCCTTATATTTATAAGATTATTTGTCACGCCCATATTAAAAACTCTCTCGACAATTATTTTGATTTTTGTAATTTTAAGGATAATATTCGCAATATACAACTTTTCAGAAAACATGAAAATTTATGACGCTACGATTCTATTCTGGAATTCCATACAAACAGTATTTTTCCTAATAGACGACAAAATTTACAATTATGGGGAGAATCTATTACGATACATGGGATTTGATGCAAACGAAACACTAGCTTCATGATGAGTGAGTGAGTTTCTAAATTATTTGTGGTATACTTAATTTTGGTAATACAAACAAAGAATGCGATTCTCGTTCTGATTCAGAATTAAGTAGCTCCAAACAAGTTTTGTGATACCATCTTCCACGAACCAATGTTGATTTGGGGATATACTTAAATTCTGCAAAATCGAAATAATGTTTATTTACGGTTGATTCAGTTGAAACAGGCAGAGCGCAAACACCACATAATGGAACATTATTATTTAATATTCCATACCCATTCTTTTCAGATGTTTCGATAGAAGTTTTATCAAGTGTTTTGGAGAAGTTGCTTGTTATTTCCAGGTGTGCAGCGTCTATTCCGCAGAGTCTTGATTGCTGATAATTTACAAAATCCCACTCAATTATGCCTCCTGAAGGATACCCAAGTCCTCCCTCAATAATCGTTTTTGTTGCGCTTGCGAAAGTTGTCTTTTCTGGGAAGCGCTCACTTGAATCGGTACTTGGGATGAATCTATGCCAAAAAATAGGACTGGTTATTGGAAGTTCTAAAAGCAGTAGCACTTCACGAATTTTGGTGTTTATGAGGCAAAGTTCACGCAAAATAGGGTGTAGCAATTTACATGTACTCCAGTATTCGTCTAGGGTATCAAAAAGAGAAACTAATAATGAGTGCTTTTCTCCTCTAAGACAATTTGGTGGATCTTGATCCAAATTAGAAGGCCACTCAAATGCATGCAATTCGTTTTTTCTCTGTAGTATATCACGTCTCAAAGCCTCTAAAGTAGTTCCATATTTGTGTTCCACAATGTTCGACAATTCCGCTTTTGAAAATGGAACCAAAATGGAGGTAATAATGATGATTCTCCAAGATGCATTAATTAATTCATACAAATCTCCGAAAACACTTAAGAAATGCGAATCTTTGTTTTTCTTTTTGATGTATTCCCCTAGGACCGTTAGCTCTTCAATGCTGCCACAATTTGTTTTAGCAAACTGCCCGAGAATAAATAGCTTGTTTTTGAGGTTACTAACCAAGTTATTTGCTACGGGAAGTAATCCATCGAGGAACTTTCTGGTATTTCCCACTGAAATTGAGAGAATTGAGTTACACCATACCATACCCATTCTTTGTAGTCTTGTCAATTTGATAATATAATCGCCAGCAAGTGGTATCATTTTTCTAACTGTCTTCAATATGCTCAATTTTTCAACTTTTTCATTTGACTTCTTAAAAGTTTGTGATCTGTAACCAACCTGCTGGCCGAACTCCGTTTCAACCGAGTATACATTTTTTATCTTATCCAAAATATCATAAAGCTTATATTCATATGTAGCTGCCGGCTTAGCTATTACCTGTTGTAAAAATACAAAGGCAAAAGCATGCCCTACACATTGGTTTACATCCGGAACTACCATAATTGATCTTTCCATTCTATTCAACAACCTTTCTGACCAAGAATAATATCCTATTGTACCACTTTTAAACCTGTTGTAATTTCTATTTTTATGTTCTAAATCCCCTAGCCAATGCAAATGCTTTGTAAATTGTTGATTGTTCCATTGAGATTGTCTTGCATCTTGAAAACGCAAATGCTGAACCCTCTCAGAAAGTAAACCCAACTCATTAATTTGTTCAATAAACTGAGATTTCCATGCTTTTCTTTTCTGGAAAAGTGAATTATCTGAACCTACTGAAAGTCTTGTATTGCACTCATTTGATTCAATGAAATAGTCGATGGTTGTTATTAGTTGATTATAGCAATACCAGGAATAAGAGTACAGTTGGGACTTTGAAAGTTTTGAGAAAATACGTATTATTTTCGTTATTTCTTCAATAGAACACTCAAGTATTCCCCATTCAACTATGTATTGCATTAGATATACCTTCAACTTTAAAATAAGAAAATTTCATAATTATTTTCCTTTATTGGATTATTTAGAAATCTGGCGCGATAAGGTAAAACTAATACATGTAATGAATATGAATCTAGTGCTAATATTACTAGTGACATACAAAGTAATTAATTCGCTTGCAGGTACGCCTTGCATCGATATAACTTCTAATACTTTTGTACTCGAATATTGTAAAAATCTTTCAAAGTGTATGATTGAAGATATTGGTGGTAGTGGAATAAACAATAAAATCACATGTGAATGCTTGGTTGGATATAGCTTACCAGATTGTTCACTCCGTAAGTAAGAACTAAAATTGTTAATCATTTTACTGATAAATGTAGAGATCCCCGAAACCGAAAATTCGGATGACAATGAAACGAGAAATACATGTTGGTTACAAGATCTCTTGCAAATAGATCAGGAAAACAATGATTTCTCTAAATATAAACACATTTATTCGTAGAAGGGGCAATTATTCAATCATATATCTACTTCATTTTGATTTTTTTCTACTCTATCTAACAATTTAACATACGGAATAGTTTTATTAAATCTTTCTTCTGCCAACAAAAATGCATTCCTCGAAATCTCTTTTTGGGTTAACTGCTCTCCAGACCTATTATTTTTGGTTAATTCGAGCCAATAGGATTTTGTACGTAAAAAGAAATCACGTAGTGACTCACTAATAAGCGGAGTAGTACTCAAGTCATCCAATTCATGTCTCTTTATGATTTGTTCAATGTTCCTTCTCGGTAAATAAATTCTATTGTTTAGAGTTCCGTATTCATGATCACTTGATTCAGACTCCTCGTCAGAAAGATAGTTTTCATATGACGAACTATAATCGTCACTGGAAATGTGACTATCCGTGTCTGAATCCGATTCACTCCACTCTTGTAGACTAGGTGGAATAACGCAAGTCCATTTATCTTTTTTTAAAATGTTGAAGGACCAGCAATCATCTAGAGTTATGTTTTTTTTTCCCGATTCAAATATACCACCGAAAATATAAATGTGATTTCCTATAACAAACATACCACTATTTATTCTTGGTATTGGTTCAATTGTACTGTAACCACCACAATTAGTAGTGGGTTCGAGTTGATCATTAAAATAACAATTGAATTTCAAAGTATTTGATTTAGAATTGTCCGAAATTTTGACACTTTTTTGTTCAGTAATTTTATTGTTTTCAATACCATATTCTAGATTTGAAATGTGAGTATTACTTTTCATTAAATTATTTTCATTTACCAAAACCTGGTCTTCAATCGGATTTTCAAGTTTATCTTTACAGGATAATTCCAACTTGTACCATCTTCTACTATTGACTTCAAAAGTATATAAATCATTATAAAAAGTGGAATTAAGATTTAATCCAAGCTCATCTTCTTGGTCATAAACACCGCCAAAAACGATGCATTGGTTTTTATATCCAATAATAGTAGATCCAGACCTCTGAGTTGGAGGATTACCTTTTTTGGATATTCTTTCCCAAATAGGAGGTTTTCCATCATTAAGAAATGGTTTCATGTCGAGAATCCAAGAATCTGAGTGGACTTTCCCAACCGAATTTTTAGAATTATCCTTAATTTTTGAATACCCTCCATGAATAAAAATCTTATCACTGTTGGAGCAAAGAACCATCTGAACACCGCTTCTCGGAGTTGGACAAGACTCAAACTTAGTGGAATCTATTCTGGTCCAGTACCAAGTCTTGGTATTTAAAATATGAATGTCATTGAAGTAACGCGATTCTTTCAATGTATCGTGAAATCCACCAAAGACAACAAAAAAATGTCTCCAAACGACCATCCTATGTCCACTCCTTGGAGATGGACTAAGACCGGTTGTTTTCATCTCCTCCCAAGTATAGTTTTTCAAGTTAAGTTTCCACAGATCTCTGAAATGATAAAATTGATTTTCTGTGGAATATTCACCGCCGTGAATAAATAGGCACTCATTATAAATCACTCCCTGATGTGAACATCTGGGCTTTGGACCACCTGAAAAAGTATTTGGAGAGTTTTTATTTAATATAGCCACCTTTTTCCAATCGTTTCTCTCTATATTCCATTTATATAAATCATGGAAACATTTAACTTCGCGACCATCATAATATTCACCTCCAAAAATTATTACCTCTCCAGTAATAGGATGTATATTGAATGAAGAAGAGACTCTTGGACTGGGCCTTTCTGATTGAATTATACTACATTGAATCTCATGGGCCTCGCATTTTGAAAACAAATCCAAATTTTCGACTTTTTTGATAATATCTTCAATTCCCTCTCGCTTAAGTTCCTTCAAGTGCTTATTTCGTGATTTGAAAAGCTGTTTTTCTCTTTTTTCGGCAGCTCTTTTTAATTTCAAGTCTTTATTCTTTTTTGTCATAATTTTACTTGGGCGCTAATAATAAAGATTTTAAGTCACGGTAAAAATAGACTATTATATTAATGAAACATGGACGAAATATACGCCTGTATTAAAAAAATGGAAACGGATCAAATGAACCCGTTAGGAAATATAGAAGAGGAAAACGAACTGAAATTTATCGTTTTTACTATTCTCAAGTTAATAATTCCAGATTTAAATAAGGGTCTTACTGTTAATGACTTATTAAACAAATTTGATTATGATAACTTTTCACTGTGGAGTTCAATTGATACGATTCTCGAGCCAGAATTGAAGAATCTTAATAGAAAAGTTAATAATATACTCAATTGTTTGGATAACAAAGGACATACTCGAAAATATACAAATTCAAAGAAAAAAATATCAAGTTTATTTTTCAATACTAATTCTTTTAATTATTCATTCCAAAAACCAACCAAAAAAATAGAAACTAGAGAAAAAATAGTTGATGATGTTGTTGAGAGTATTGATACAATTAATAGAGATGAAGGTATTGACTTATTTAATTATGATGAAATGATGAAATTTGCAGAAGAAGCCGAGAACTTAAATTCAAATGACTCCGAGAGTGATGGATCTGAAATAGGTGATTTAGATGAGGTAGAAGACGGTCAGAATCTGAGATACGATGACTTTTTCGCCGGAGTAATCAATGAACATGCAATTCAATTATCTCCAAATGATTCTAAAGATCATTTTCATCCATCAGAAGCTATTGAATTATTGGTTAGTAATCAAGATAATGAAGGAGATTTTGCTTCAGTAGACCCTAATTTAACAAAGTTATCTAAACTAAATAAGGATAGGCAAAAAATGGATTCAATTATTGATGAACTAGAAGAAAATATTATTAAGGAAAAAGAATGGTATAAGTTAGGTGAAAGCTCAGCATCGGATAGAAAAAAAAACAGCCTATTGGATATATACTTAGAGATACCCCAGTTCTCGAACAAATTTAATCATGCAAATATTGATGAATTCAGTGGAAATGTTGTTCCCGGATTAGAAGAAAGGGTTGGCGATGCAAATAATTACATTGTTAATATTGTAAAACAAAGAATTGTGGACAATTTATTTGACGACGTTAAACCTAAGAATGAATTACTTTCAGTAATTGATAACCACATTGAGAAGATAGGCTCGGAAATATTGGTTGAAAAATCAAAGCATAGTCTCTCTGAAATATATTCCAAAAAGTATAAAGAGCAGGTTATAGGTACCACCAGTGATGAATACTCACTCGAGAAAAGACAGTTGCAAGAATTATTTAACGACATTATGCATAAATTGGACAATTTATCAAACCAATATTTCGTTACAAATTACTTGATTACTCACGGTCAAATTACGACTCAAAACATTCCATCACTCAAAACCGAAGATACCATCCCAGTAATTGTTTCAGATAAATTTAGGTTGGCCCCTCAGGAAATAAAGAAACAAGGAGATCTATTGAAAAGATCAGAAATGTCTCGCCAGGAAAAAAGATCTGATCGCAGTTCATTAAAAAGAAGAATAAAAAATAGGAACAAAAATGCTCACATTCCAAAAAGTAGATAAAACATTTTTATGGTAACGAAATAAATAGTATTTGAATTTTAATAGAATTTAGTTGTCGATTTGATATTTTGTTTGTATTATATACTCAATTTTTACTATAAATAAATACTATAAATCCTTCCATTTGAATTATGTAAATGACTTGTTAATGGACTTGTAACTAGCCATTCGTACCATATTTTATCCTTGCTGGATTTCCTCCAAATATTAAAAGTTATTATATCAGACTTTGAAATGGAGATTGGATTGTCAATCGGAATGAAAAAATCGAACCAGCTCGTTAAACCATCCGAGGCTCTTTTTGGGTTCGTCGAAAATCCGATGTCCTTGTACAAAATACATTCAAAATGTCCCAGAAAGCCGTGTAGAGTTGAATTAGTTTTTGACGTGAAATCAATAGAGGCAAAAATCATGTCTTGATCATCCTCAAAGCTATTAATTGGATGATGAAAAGAGAAAACTTTTTTTGGGCCTTCAATTGAGATATCGTATTTTGATTTCAATCTACATACAAACGGTGTTTCCAGTGAAGTACCTCTTAAATGCATAACTGCAGTATTCCAAATCTTTTTACAGGAAATCGGCTCGACGAATGAACAATAATTCTGAGGAATCATGACTCCTTTTGGTTTCAAAAAATTTTGAGCATGAGCTAAGCACTCAGGTGAAAGTTCATTATCGCTAAACGAACCGAGCAACTCAGAAATTATTAAATCAAATTCATCTTTCAGAGATAAATTTCTAATATCGGAATGAACAACACTAATATTTTTGGAATAATGTTTAAATTCATTAGCTATTCTCGCCTTCAACGTAATAACTGCATTTATGTTTTTTTCAATAGAAACAATATTAAATGATTTAATATTAAGATTTTCAATTGCCTTGATTGATGAATAAATAAGTCCCCCTCTACCTGCACCAACTACCATAATATTTAACTCTTCTAATTTATCAATATGATCTGAAATAAATGATTTTATTGCCTGGTAGTATTTATCGTACTTTATTAAATCGCTTTCGAAAACCTCATATTCAATACTTTTGAGGTTCTTGTGTAAGGGTTGCAATGGCATTTGAAGAATATCAACATAATTATATTCATATATTTGTTGTTTTGTCAAAGGTGGGAGTAAATTAATGAATTCTACAATATTTCTATAGTTATCTTTAATATTTGTTTCCATGTCAAAATTATGTTCACTATCCATATTTAAAACAATTGGAATTTTAATTCTTAAACAATTAATTAATAAATCCGGAATTCTTATTGGTTGGCTATGTGAATTTGTTTGGAAATAATCAGATTCAATAATTATGCATTTAATTGGCTCGCCAAAAAATCTAGAGTAATTCCCGAAATAGCCCATAGCATTATAAGATATATTGAATAAAATACCGACTCTAATATTTGCTAAACCGTTACCAATAATCGAACTAATAAATTGCCATTTATCCCAAAGAGAATCTATTGACTCATTCTTTATTACAATTTCTACCCAAATTTGGACTCCGGATGAAACATTTCCTATAAAAGAAAGAAGAATAGACAGAAAGTTGATTGAAAGTTGATCGATATTTATGACCACTGCATGATATCCGATATATTCACACCATTCCAATAATTTCTTGGCCTCAAATACATTTAAATGCCCATTTGAAGGAAATATTCCGATAATCCCGGAATTCCATTCATGGCCATTAATCTCGTAGTGCTCTGGATACTTTGGGTTTGATCTAAACTCGGACTCTTCAGTATCACTAGTCTCGCTTTTGTTTACAGGTATACAAACAAAGTCAAATCCAACTTTCTTTACAATCCTCACAAATTTTTTAAAACATCTAGTTTCATTTGTTTCAATATACTCTAAATCTCCAATATTTATTTGTCCTGAATTCTGATATTTTCTTGATAACACTCCTACTTTGAATGTTTCGGGAGTTCTTTCTATTGGCATATTAATAATAATGAGGGGTTAAAACGATCAATTACCCTCATTTAATGAAATTAAGAATAATTAGATTTGTTACTTGCCACAAGAATTTGATATTTTTGTTGACCAATATAGGGATAGTACACTATTTTACACTAACCTTAAACTATTTATACAATTCATAATTTAAATAGCATCGAACAAAAAAAATCCAGGAAAAATTCCGGTATATCTGAATTTTCCAATTATTAAAGTAACACTTTAAAATTTTAAACTTTAATGTCACAAAACTCGAGCAGCAAAAATAATTTAACTTTGTCTTTAAAAATAGACAATAAATTTTCTGAAATTCACTATTTTAACATGAATGAGTAAAAATAAGTTATAATTCATAGCATTCGTATTATTATTGCACATTTAGTTAAATTTAGAATTCATTACTCATTATTCGAATCTAAATTCTAAATCAGATTTTGATTCACCTGGATATCCCGAATAACAGTTTGGTGGTTGTTCGCTTTCTGCATCGATTTCTTGGAGTTCAAACTATATCAAAATATCATTTTGAAGAAAAGATCTTTTTAATTTCAATTCAAATGATAAAATGCAAAAACACAGAGTGATTTTTAGGCCTAAGAATTATAATATTCATGTATTTTAATTGGAAGAATCATGCTGTGTCGGCACCCAATGTTATTCGGAGCAATTGAAATGTATTTATGAAGCAACAATATATCACCGGTTTATTCAAAATCGGTTGCAAAATCAAGTTAATATGAAAAAAATAATGCGAGATTCCTATATTTGGATATAACCATGAACTAAGGACTTTTGAAGTCGAAATTTACGACGTTATGGTGGTCAATAAGTGTTTTATCGAGTAATAATCCGACAATAAACGTTAAGAGATATTCAGCAAAAAATAAATAGCTATTCTTAATTATTGTACTCTAGGATAGGATCAGGTATATATTTCATTATTAAACATTAGAAAAATTAAAACTTTCAGCTATCTTGTTATTCCTGCGAGTCTATTGTCTCGCTCAAAATAAATTATTAGTTTTTCAGAGAAGTAACAGAGTATTTAGGTGCGCCAAATGTGAAAATATTTAAAATGTCTTTAACAAACGGTGGATTCAACACTGAGGAGTTTGAAACCCAATTGCGTTCTTTCGCTCAAAAACTACATAATGTTAATACTCAACAAGATGTGATATGTGCACTCTCTAATTCAATTATCTCCGTTAGGGAAAACACAGTGATTTTACAATTATATATGAGAGTTGTAGAAGAATACAGTAGCAGAGCTCCACCGGAACATTTGATACCTCTCGTTTACATATTAAATGATTTTGCTCAAAAATGTAAATCTCAAGCTCATTATACCTCTGAGGCCCTATTTAATATTTTTAGTCAGATTAATTTGTACCATACAGAGTTTATGGCAAAGGCAAGAAGATGTTTCAACATTTGGAAAATCCGCGAAATATTTGATAGTGACACACTAAGAAGGTTAGATTGTGCATTATTAGGGCTTACTCCGCCAGTACCTTCTGCATTAATTAACAGACCATCGACCGAGCAGGGAAGGCACAGTTCAGAACCCTCCATTAAAAATGACACTAACAAAAGCGCATCGGAATCCTTGAATGATCGAGTGAATAACTCCGAAAATACGGAATGCAATATGAGAGAAACAGATATATCAGTGGTTCTGGACGATGAAGATGAGGCAATTAAAAACAAGTACTTCGATCTTTGCACCTGTATAGATGGTATAATAAGAGATGCTACAAGTATAAGAGAAAAACAAAAAATAATACAAAGCATTTTTTCAGCAAATTCTTCGGATAAACCCCCAGGAAATGAAAAGCTATTTAAGTTAATAGAAATGGAGTGGGAATTGCGTTGCAATGTTTGCTTAAATCTGCAACAAACATTAAATATACTCGATTTTTTTCACACTGAAATAGTATTAAAACTCGTCGAAGTCATAGATAAATCACACTGACAGATTTATCTGTTTGTTAAATCGAATCAAAAAGATTTATTTCGCACATTTTTTTTTTCTGGTAATTATGAACTGTTAGACTTCAGAAGCTCTGTGATAGACCATTTAAAATAAATTACTGTCGCGGTTTTGTCGTCTAAACTTCCCCTTCTTTCGGCGGCCCTTGTAAGCTCACTTGCTGCCTCTAATGGAGAGTATTGCAAATTTCTTTCGACAATACCCGCCATTTCCTTGTCAGTAATAAAGTCGGTAACACCATCGGTAGCTAAAATAATAAATAAATCATTTTCCAAGTCGATTTCATGGATTGTAATTTCGGGCTCTGATATACATAATAATTGAGGCTCTTTCATGTAAATATCGCCAATGCTTCTAGATGTACTTAATCCAATACATTTAGTACTCAAATCAAAACTATACCTTCGTTTCTTCACGAGAACTCTCCATGTGCTATTACAAAAATCAACTTTTCCGCCTGCCTTTTCAATCCTTAATCTCTCATTTGGGTCACTGAGTCTGTGAATTTTTGTCAATTGCTTTGGAAATACCAGATTATTTTCATTTTTGTATCCAAGAATTAGCTTTGAATCGCCACAATTACCGATGACTAGTTTAAACTTATTATCTATCGGGTCTGGTCCAAAAATCAGACACACAAGGGCAGTTGTCCCATCAATTAATCCATTCTTCCTTGCAATTGAAAGAAAATTATTGTTTGTTATTTCAAACCCCTTAATTATACCTTTACATAGAGATTCCATTATGATCGATTTATCAACTGAATTGTCTGTCTGTTCGACATTTTTCGTCTTATTTAATTCCTTGTTGTTGTAACGGTTCATATTCTGCAAACAGACTGCAATTATATTCGAAAATAGTGTATTTTGTACATATTCAACGCAATTCAATCCTGCGTGCCCATCAAATAATGCGCTGTATAAACACGTAAAATTTGTGTTTGAACTCATTAACTTGTTTGATAATTGCTTTTTCGTAATATATCTATCTTCACACATGTCCAGACTTTTGCTTGGACTGGGAATTACGCTAGTACCGGCATAGATCTCTTTTTCAAGTATGAATCCTTGTCCATCATTAGAACCTAATTGACCCTCACTTTCAAGTGAATTCGGCATTTCTTCAAGCTCAGAGTTTGTACTCATTTCAATGAGCTTCAATCTCTCAGAATCCAGTCTGAATAGTTTTGATAATGAACTGCTATAGTAGGCATCATTGTCCTTATTGTACAACCATGTTGAATTATCTCCTACATACCAACCAGACTCTTCATCCAGCTTGTAATTCTGATCACTCATGCTTTCCTGTTTAAATAAAGAATGCGAAACATCAAACACATCAAGAACCTTTGTATTTTTTTCAATATTTAACTTGTTTAATTTGAGTTCATTTCTCTTCACATTTTTAATTTTCATTATATATATCTCATTAATAACCAATGGGTTCATTACCGCCGAAGTTGAAAAAAATCTTTTAATTCAAGCAATTAAAAGCCAACAACTAATTTTGAAATTGATGTCAGAGGATATAAATATTAAGTTAGATGGTCCAGATGCATATCTTCTCGAAGAGGAAGAAAGGGTTAAACAATCGGCGATATTGAACAATACATTAAGACGTGCAATCGAATCGAGAAATAAACCAGATACAACAAAAATGGCTGAAACTTCAGAGTTCATAAATATCTCACCACTGAAACGAAAAAAAGATACAGTATACGATCATTTTTTGAGGAAGAGGGGATTTTCTAACGGTGAAAGGACGGATTTTCAGAGATTCAACTTTCTCGGAGAATCTAACGAGAGTGAGAGAATGAAACTACCATGGGAAAAAATTCCCAGTTACCTTAGCAAAGCTTCAGGTGTTGACTTGTTTTTCGTTCACTTAAATAATGAAATTGTTCAACTCGTTAAATGGTTGGAACTTACGAGCTCAGAACATATGTTAAGGATTAGAGCGCTTGCAAGAATAACTTTAATTTCACATTCTTTATGGCCAGGTTCGAAAGTGCAGCCCTTTGGTAGTTATTACACCGGTCTTTCATTACCAACTGGAGATTTGGATGTTTGCATATTGAATGTATCTGGCGATCCAAAGAGAAGGCTAAGAGAATTTGCAGGATTGTTAAAAGAGTGGAAACTTTGCATTGGAATAGAACTCATTTTGACGGCAAAAGTTCCGATAATAAAGTACGTAGATTCAGAGGCTTGTATTTTGGTCGATATTTCCTTAAACCAGGAGAGTTCAATTGATACAACTAGGCATATATCGGATTGCCTAAATAAGTTCTCTGTATTGAGACCGCTTTTAATCATAATAAAGCTTTTTTTACGTCAAAGGGGGCTGGATGAAACTTACCTCGGAGGGCTGGGATCATATGCTCAATTCTGTTTGGTTTTATCGTTTTTGCAACAACACTCTTCTTCATATTCCCACACTTTGTATAGATCAACAACATTAGGGCATTTATTATTCGATTTTTTGGAACTATTTGGGATTATTTTTAACTACACTAGCACGGGAATTCGTTTAAAAGGAAGGGGGGAGTACTTCAATAGATCGGTGTCTGTATCAAAACCAGATTCTACTCTATCGCTAGAGTCCCCACTGCCCCCATATGTAGACATGGGTAGAGGTGCATTCAGATATAATGATGTCAGGGAGTCTTTCAGGCTTGCGTTTCTGGATCTAGTAGAATCAAGAGGAAGATTCAATGAACTTTGTTCAGAACACGAAAGAGCAAATAAAAGGGATCCAGAATGCTTCAGTATTATTTCCTCTATTATCTGCATTGATGACGAGCTGTTCCAATGCAGAACAAGGTGCATTGACGACTCACAACTGCCCATAAGCGCAGTAAGAAGTCCCCCTATTATTTCAAATGAGATATTAAGAAAAACAAAGATGGAATTGGAAGCTATGAATCGAATTTCCTGATACCGCTTTTACATTCTATAAGTATAGTTTTTCTTGTACCCAAGTTTCCCCGTAATCATTATAGGATTTACTCCCTGCATTTGAACGAATGGAGAATTTGAGTACAAGTAACAGATTGGCGTATTGAAGTTAAAATTATAACCACTTAATGGAGTATATTTAAATACGCTATTTCTCCACCCATATTGATTACCATTCATTATTTGATTTGATGTTTTAGAAACATATTGATTTCCTCCGGGATAGTCTTTTGAAACCTCAAAATCTTCCGTTCTTTCTTTGCGTGAAACGATTGCATCTTCAACTTTTCTATTTGTAACACGATGTTTTTTACAGTCCTCCGTATCGTTCTTTCGGAATGTATCGACCTGAATTTCAACATCTCTTCTTGAAACAGATGGGGAAGTATCTTCGTTCTCAAATGGTTCATTTTGAGTTAGGTTGGCTTTTGGGGAGCATTTATTAAAGCCAGGTTCATTATTATTCTTATTGTAAGAGAAAACTGGGCATTTAAGTAAAGTTTCATTCCAAAATACACACTTTTCAAGATCTTTCTGAACTTTATCTTCGTCAAAGTTAAGATCGCCCTCCATGGATTTGACTTTGTCGATTTTTTGTTTATGTCTATATTCTCTTACACGTCTTCTCGCAGTGTTAACTGCCATTAGAATCTTCGAGAATGGTGTAATTGAGTTGTGTTTGTGGAATTTCGAATGCGGAATACTTGTACTACTTGAATACTTTCTATTGATTAATTCAGTTTTACAATATCCAAATAACCTCTTATTTTTTGCTCCAATTAAATCATTTGTTTCTATTATTGAATCACTTAATTTTGGAAAAATAGATTCACTCTCGCAACTTTCTAAGCTGGCTTCAATTTCCATTTCACTTTTTGAGGCATGATCGCATTCAGATGAGTCAATAATATTGACATTATTCAAGGAGTTTATTTTAAATTCGTTTTTAGGAAGATCAACTTCAGCTCCATAATCATTTTGATTTGAGTCATTTGCATTTAAAGCCAACCCAGCTTCAATGTTTGTATTTCTGTATTCATCAAACCAAGTAGATAGAAATTTATCAATAGTTATGTTATCAATTGGTGTTTTGTTTTTCTTATTTAGATCCTTACTACTGACTCTGTTTAGATTGTGAATATTGTTGATGTTACAAATTAAATCTTGGTGAGTGATAATATTCCCAGACAAATGATAAATAATAAATTTAAGGTCTTCAAAGATTTCGTTCACAATATTATCTTCAGAATTAACTGATTCTAGTGTTTCTCTTTTTAAGTAATTTTCCAAATATATAAAATATTTATGTAACCTAATTATCAATGGTATCAACGTGCTTTCATCTGAACTTAAATAGTCATTTATTAGGCTTTGCCAAATATTTAATCCCAAATTATTCTGGAATCTGGAGAATATTTGACTTTTTCTTATCAGTATATCGATATTATTTCCTCTTAAATATACAATCGCAGTAAAATTATCATCAAAGACTCCCTTCAAAAAATTCTCCATCAAAAAAAAAGAGATTTTGGATATATTCATAATAACTGCCTTGAAAAAGTTTGCAATTAAGTTATGATCGTTTTTACTCATATGATTAATGGAATCAAGAAAATCCCCTTCAATTAATTCGTTGTTAATTTCCATAAGATAAATCTTATTGTTGAATTTAACTATTTTATCGGAAATATTTAATTCTGAAGCATTTTTATTACAGATTATTGACTCAATGTCAAAAATGAATAATGTGTGAAATGTAGTGTTATCGGCCAATAACTTTTCAAGTTGAAGTCTCCTTGCAACATTAATCATATTGAATAATTGAATAGCATCGTGAACATCAATTTGCAAAATATTTAAGAAATTAGAATCTTCACATGAAGTAAAATTCAGAGCATTATTTAAACCTTGAAATGCATCATAAATATATTCAAAATCAGAACATTTAGGTTTTTCAATCAAAATAAACGAGCATTTTATCTTATTGTAAAATGATTCACATTTTCTATTTTGCTCGAAGTATTCCTTAATCTCCCCTATCTGATTAAATAACTGGTTTACTAGTTCTTCAAAAATACACATTTCATGTTTATTTATAAACAGCTGGTTTTCATCAGGATTAAAAGCAGCAAATTTTTTTCCATATATTACATTTCCATAATCAAAATTATTTATTGCAGAAATAAAGAGACTGCCTTCAGACAATAATATTTCCGTTGCAATAGACTTAATATTTGACAGACCAATACATTTTTTTTCGTTTGAAATATGTATATATTTCGATTTTTTTCTCCCATTCATTTTTATCAATAATTATTTATAGTTCGAATCTAGACAGAAATTTTTCATGTGGCCAAGTGCGTAAAAATGCATGGAAATCATTTTTAAAAAAATCAAGTCATTTAACTCGGTTAATTATAATTTGATGATTGGGATTCATTGAAAAAAAAATAATAAATTTGGCTTCTCTGAAAAAACGTGCTTGTTAAGTTCAAATATAGAGTCAAAGACATATGGCAGATTTTCGATAATGTCGGATGCTATCATACTTCTTGACTTTTTTTTAAATGTAATATGTGCGGATAATTTAACTAGTAGGCATGCGCCGTATGCAGAAATAACCTCCGGATATTTACAAACGCAACTATTTTCTTTGTTTTTCGTAAGGTATTGGGTTCCCCAATAAAGCAAGGGTGAAATTACTCCAGATAAAATATCTCCCTGTCCTGCGGATCTTTTAAATGACCCAGAAATGTTACACATCGCCACTACATTCCCATTCGAAATAATATCTATCCTATCTTTTAATACAATACAAATATTTCCGAGTTTGTTAGAGAGTTCATAAACCCTATTTGCGTTAAAATGGAGGTCTTTTTCGTTCACAGAAAGATTCAAATCTGTAATATCTGCATTACCTTTATCCGAATTTTTCCCCATACAACTATCATTAAGAATATGTTCATAAAAGCAAAGATTTAAGGGATTTGAAGAAATGGCTCTATGCTTATCATCATCAGTAATATTCAAATGGTTTGTTTCTTCACCGTTGTGAAACAAACTTATTTCTTCGCCATCATCATGAAAATGGAATACATTTTCTTCATTTGTTGATGGCCATTCTGTATTTGGAATTCTTTCACATGGGGACATGAGTTCTGGGTGCCTATTTTCATTTATTCCAAGAGGAAGAACTCTCGGGATTTTTAATGAAGTGTCATTCTTTAATTCAATATTGCTAATGATATCTGAAACTTCAAAATGACCCGATCTGGTTATTTGAATATTCTTACTATTCATCTCGTTGCCGAGATTTGAACTTTTTTCGGTATTTATATTATTTGGTTTTGGGCTATTTTTCTTAATGTAGTTTTCCAATCTATTAAACTCAACAAAATTAGGGGTTAAAATACAGTTTTTATATCCAGAAACCAACTCCGGTTGTTGAGCCACAATGAATAATCCGTCAGCATCGATAATAATTGGAATTGAGAGACAACGACAAATATTGATTAATTCTGAAACAACGAAAATTGTCTCCTTTTCTCTTCCAAGACCACACCCAATTACAACAGTGTCCATTTTCTCTATCCACATTCTGATTGAATCTATTGATTTATTACAAACTTCTTGATCAATAACGCCTTCAGAAGATGGAAGTAAAGGATGAACGATTAGTTCTGGTGAGTATGACTTAATTGGGATTGCAGCCTCGGGAGTACAAAAAATATGGCATAAATCCGCACCAATTCTTAATGTTGAAATACCCGCAAAATAAGGAGCACCAGAATATTCTCTTGAACCTCCAATTATGCCAATTCTTCCAAGACCACCCTTCCTTGTCTCGGAAGAAAGTTTTGGAACAGTGAATCTAACTGAATCAATCAGCCTTCCTTGTGATATTGGCGGATACCAACTATACTCTGTGAAATTATTCATCATTCCATCCTCTTCCTTATTTCCGTCATTTCCAGTGAAAATTTTTGTGGAATCGCCATTAATTCCTGAAAAACCTTCCTCCTTCTTGAAACATTTAAGTAGTCCACTCATTCGAGAAATTCAGATTAATTTGCTCACAATTCAAGGTAATGGCGGATTCTCATTAAGCGGGGAAAAAAAATTAACTTAGTCTAATTTTCTACTGAACCCATTTTTATACAGGCTGCTACCCTATTAATTAGTTCATATTGATCTAAAAAATCGACTATACTATTCACCTGAATTGCAACTTCGGATTTGTTGTTTCTGTAGATGCAGGATATATTTGAATCTTTTGAGTTGGCAATAATAAGGCATGATGGCAAGAGACATCTTTGCCCGATACTCGTTGTTTTCGAGTTTTTATTGTGTTCTATTATAGTTTTCAAGGAGTTATATAAATACTGCAATCTTTCATACTCAACGAGTTTCTCACGAATATTTTGTTGAATCAAAGGAAGATTATCGCATGAATGAATTAAATCAGAGCGCAAAATATGATTAATACTTGAAATACCCTTCCAAATAATATTTTTATTACTTTTATCGATAATCTTTGCCGAAATAAGTACGTTTATGGCATCGTAAACTCTTCTCCTGATGCTCTTTTCACTTGATTCACGATGTTTCTGGTAGATTGGGTCACTAGCTACGCGGATAGAGTCGATAGGTCCAAGATATTCCATTATTAAATTGTCAGCTATATCAGTTTGAGTAGAAATCCTCCAGACCTTAAGGAGTGTACATATTCTCACCGCAACTTGTTTTAAAGTACCTTTCATTGACGTACTTCCCAGAGTTCCAGAAGAATTTAATGGTATATTTCTAATTTCAGAGCTATATTGACCAGTGTATGCCGAGTCAGTCTCAGTTGTTAACATTTCGAATGTATAGCCTATATTCCCAACATTATTCACAGAAGTTTGTTCAACTGTATGGGAAGGGTTTATATAGCCATTCAAATTTCTATGAAAGCCCATTTGTAATAAATATATTAATCTAAAGTTAATGTTTGATTGCAGTGTTTTAGCGCCAAAAAACACAAAATATTGGAGAAATAGATGGAACGAATATATTGTTGTAATTCGATATCAATGGCTCGTTGAAAAGCTAGTTCATTCAAAATTTCAAAATTCAGTTGTATTTAATCTGGTTTTCAAAATATTGCGAATAGTAGATTGATACCGCCAACACTAAATTTCCCCTCAATTTCTGAGAAGTTGGATTTGTAAACACATAAAAAGAAGATAATTATTTGATTGCTATGGAAACCGACTATTCTTTTTCTCTCACAACATTCAGCCCTTCTGGAAAGCTTGTTCAAATAGAATATGCGCTCAATGCGGTCAAATCTCAAGGACGCCCTGCCTTGGGTATTAAAGCTAGAAACGGGGTTGTAATAGCCACGGAGAAAAAAGTTGTAAGCCCGTTGGTTGAAGAGCGCTCAATAAGGAAAGTTGAACTAATAACGAAGGGAATTGGCTGTTGTTTCGCAGGGATGCCAGCAGATTTCAGAGTTATGCTTAAGAAAAGTAGGAAGATTGCCCAAGTGTATTATAATACATACCATGAACAAATACCCGTCTGTGAATTAGTAAGAGAAGTCGCAACTGTTATGCAGGAATTTACTCAGTCTGGTGGAGTGAGACCATTCGGGATATCCATGCTTGTAGCAGGTTTTGACTCCATTAGAGGTCCCCAGTTATACCAAATCGATCCTTCAGGTGCTTATTTCGCATGGAAGGCATCAGCTATTGGAAAAGATATGCATATTGCCAAATCATTCCTCGAGAAACGTTATAACCAAAATATCGAGATCGAAGATGCTCTCCACACTGCACTCCTCACATTAAAAGAGTGTTTTGAAGGAGCAATGAATGAAGACAACATTGAAGTGGGAATTGTAGGAGAGGACAAAAATTTTACTATTCTATCTCCTCAAGAAATCAGGGATTATCTAGGTGAAGTTGAGTAGGTTATATTTAGTATAAGTATTACTGTTTCAAAAAGTCGCTTTCTGTATATTTTCGGCATTCTCTGCCACAGGATTGTTTTATCTTCTAACCAATGTGGGGAGTGAAGTTTGAGACGCCTTAATGTAACCTGAAAGGCGCCTCCCCCCTCGATTGCTTTCAAGGTTACTTTACGGGAAAGTTCATTTTACTTTTAGAGTAGTAAGTAAATTTATTTCTGTTGGTGTTATGAGATATATACTGACCCTCCTACCTTATATCTGCCTTCTCACTAGCAAATGCTTCGGAGAAGGGCTCACTGGAGTTCCCGAAGGGGCTACGTTCGACGAAACTAAATTTGGGGCCCCCGAAGACATAGATTTGAGCTCCATTCAAGGGTTAAATAGTGAATTTGGAGGGGCAGGCTCTGATGATCCAGTAGTCGATTCTACTACTCCGCCACCGACACCGGAATTGACGGATGAGGAAGAGGCAGCAATCCAAAAAACGAGTGAGAACTATGAGTTCCAAGCAGAAGTTTCGAGACTAATGGATATAATAATCAATTCGCTATATTCTCAGAAAGATGTATTTCTTAGAGAGCTGCTATCTAACTCTGCAGACGCACTGGAAAAGGTTAGATTTATTTCTGTGACTGACGACAATTATTTGGGTAGCCAACAAGAGCTGGAAATTCGCGTTTCATTCAATCCAGATAAGCGCACAATCACTATTTCTGATACTGGCGTTGGTATGACGAGACATGACTTGGTTGCAAATCTTGGTACAGTTGCAAAATCTGGTACCGCTAATTTTTTGGAATCTCTTGCCAAAGGTGGAGATTTAAATTTGATTGGCCAATTTGGAGTCGGTTTCTATGCTTCTTACCTTGTTTCTGATCGTGTAACTGTCATCTCCAAGAACAACGAAGATAAACAGTATGTCTGGGAGTCCAGTGCAGATGGCTCATTCCGAATTAGTCCCGATCCAAGAGGCGATACAATAAAAAGAGGAACAACCATTATTCTCTCTTTGAAAGAAGATGCTACTGAATTCATGAATTTTTCTAAATTGAGAGAGCTTGTACTTAAATATTCACAATTTATCAATTTCCCTATTTATGTTTACAATCCAGAGGGATCTAACAAAGTTGATAAAGGTGATTCTGAGAAACCAGAATCTAAGGGGAGATGGGAACTTATTAATGTTGAAAAGGCCATTTGGCTGAGACCTAAAGAGGAGGTTACAAAAGAGGAGTACCATGGATTTTATAAGAGTATCACTCATGATTATTCGGAGCCCCTTAGGTATTTGCATTTCTCTGCCGAGGGCGAAATAGAGTTCAAGTCGCTGCTGTTTATTCCTTCTCACCCCCCATTCGACATGTTCGACACGTACATGGGAAAAAGTGGAAACATAAAGTTGTATGTTAGAAGGGTCCTTATCACCGACAAAGTCGAGGATCTACTACCGAAATACTTGAACTTTATTAAGGGCGTTGTTGATAGTGATGACATAAGCTTGAATGTCGCAAGAGAACACGTACAGCAAAGCAGGATAATCAGGGTTATAAGCAAAAAGATTGTAAGAAAGGTCTTGGAGTTGATAAAGCAGATTCAGACTGAACAACTCAATTCAGAGAAGGAAAACGCTGGCAAGCAGGAGGAGGAAAAAGGAAAGGATACTGACTTGAATGTGTACGATAAATTCTACGATATGTTCCACAAGAATCTGAAACTTGGTTGCTATGAGGACGATTCAAACCGCTCGAAGATAGTTAAACTTCTCAAGTTTCACTCTTCTAAGAGCGGCGAGAAGACCATGTTTTTGTCAAAATATATCGAGGGAATGAAACCCGATCAGAAAAATATCTATTATATTTCCGGTGAATCCCCTGCAGCGTTAATGAAAAATCCGCTTGTTTCTCTGTATCTTAAACATGATATTGAAGTATTATTCTTAACCGAAGGTGTTGATGAACCATGCATATCCAAAGTTCCTGAAGTAGAAGGCTTCAAACTTGTGAGTATTGAAAAGGGAGACGTGCGCCCATTTGAAGAGACTGAGGAAGAAAAGAATACCCACAAAAGATTAACGAAGTATTACGAGCCCCTACTTAAGTTTGTGAAGGATGAGTTCCCAGGGGAATTCATGAAGGTCGAGGTTTCCAAGCGCTTGGTAAATGACCCCGCAGTCATTACATCTGGTCCTTGGGGTCAGTCTGCATACATGCAAAAAATTCAGAAAGCCCAAACATTTGCAAGTAAGGCAGATTATAAGAATAAGCACATGGAGATTAACCCAAACCACGCCCTAATTAAAAAGCTGAACGACTTAGTCATCTCTAAAGGCGTTATTGAGGCCAAGGAGTTGGCGCATAAGCTAATCCAGCTCTCCACAATCGCTTCGGGCTTTGATCTCGAAAACCCAAGTGAGTTCGCTTCCGGGATGTTTAAGATTATGCTTCAAAGCTCAGGGATAGGTGAAGGTGATGTGATCAGTCCCGTTGAGCTACCAGAGGAGACGAAGGAAGATGGGGGTAGCGACGTCCAAGGCGCGACCGAGAAGGGATTTGATGATGAGGAAGACGAGAAGGTAGACGAGAAAATGGACGGAAATGTCGATGAAAGTAAGCATGACGAACTCTAGCCAGCAGGGACCGCGTTACTAGCA
Organism: Cryptosporidium felis; assembly: GCA_014529505.1. Taxonomy (NCBI): domain Eukaryota; phylum Apicomplexa; class Conoidasida; order Eucoccidiorida; family Cryptosporidiidae; genus Cryptosporidium; species Cryptosporidium felis. Next base: position 84,849 of record JABXOJ010000053.1, read on the forward strand.
CTTAATATGTCGATTGTTTAAATGCCCTATCTAGCTGTTTCCAGGCATTAACGTTAGTAGCAAGGAGTGGCTTCCAGAGATTACCGGTGAGGAGACCGTCTGCGGCAAGCCGTGGTCCTGGCCTTGATGATGGATAAAGGGGTTTGGCGGGTCACTTCTTATTGGGAAGTAGTGATGGTTCCTGAAGGAGGATAACAGCTTGTTTCCTGATGAAAAGCCGGTTCCTATGCTCGACGTTCTCCCGTTCCTTGCAGATTCGTTAGGCCTACAAAACCTCCCCTCGGAGTTTGGGCTGCTCTCGAGTTCCTTCATCAAATTCAGTATGATTTGCTTCTCATTAATGTCCTTTGTAAGGTCGAACGCGATGTTTAGGTGTCTCAGGGCCTTGTCCTTCCTGCCCAGTTGCGAGTATGTCTTACCCAAGTAGAGGTGTATATTGGGCTCGTTTGAGGCGAGACGGTGAGCGGCTGTAAGCATAGTTAATGCTTCTTCATGCCTTTCCAATTCTAACAAAACAATCCCTGCATGATATTTTAACCACGGATTTCTCTGATCCTTTAGAATTCCTTTTTGAAATGTGTTGTAGGCAGAGAGGAAGTCATGTGTCGTAAGATAGCAAAGGCCAAGGTAATGTATCAGGGTTGAATTGTTAGGAACAACCTTCAGAGCAATTGTGAAGTGATTTTTTGCTTGTTGATACTCTTCTCTCTTAAACCACACATATCCGATCCCCCAGTGAGCTCTGTGACACCTCGGATCGATTTTAAGTGCTTTTTGGTACATTTGTATAGCTTCGTCATACTTTTCGATTATTGAAAGTTCATGGCCAATCAATGTATATGCATAAACGTATCTGTTATCATGTTGCACTGCCCTTTTGAAACATTTTATTGAACTCTCGTATTCCTTATGCAATGAAAAGCAGTTCCCAATAACTATCCAAAGCTGTGGGACATCCTTTTCAACGTTCCTAAGGATCAAGTTTGAAAGGTTAATTAAATCAATGCTCTTTGAGAGTTGCCATAGACAAGAACTATATGTGTCAAGACACTTAATCCATAAGCTATAATTTGTTTCAAAGTTTATATTTTTACAAACGTTAATACACTCCTGCCACTGATTGGATTCAAAAAGTGCCTTCACTTGTAACTCTATCACGCATCCCATTTCAGATATATAACTAGGTATACTTTCCAATGCTTTGAGGAAATTATGACAAAGGAACCACTCCATTTGGCAGCTAAGTCTCGACAACACCTGTAATACAGAAAAAAATGAATGAAAACGCAGGTCATTTGAATTGTTTGCGGCACTTTCAATTGTATTTTCAAGAGTAATTGAATTTGAAAAATTAAAGTTATTGGTATTTTGACCCTGGATTTTAAAATTTGTACTTTTTACTATCTCACTTACATGGTAAGGCCATGCCGGTCCGGAATTTGAAGAGCAACTTCCAAAATTTTCAAGCCAAGAACTAAATGCTTGGTTCCTTATTTTATGTCGTTTTTGAGTGTTGTCTTCAATATTATAAAAAAAGTCAGAAATATTTAAAAGATATAACTCCTCTGTTTCTGATTTGTCCGAAATTGTGATTAATAAATTTCCATCTTGAATACTCTTAACTTGCCAGCATTCTGCTTCATTTTTATAAACAGAAGAGAGTGCTAAGGTATCGTTATTTATAGTTACATATTCGCAGTGTTTTTCGGCCCAATTATTTAAACAACAACAAATCTTCACGGTTTCATGAGGGTATTGGCATGACAAGCTAACTAGTCTCTGAAATGCAACCCAAAGAATTGGATTCCAATCCAGAGCTATGGCATAACAATAAAGAGCTGAAATCTTTAAATCAAGCTCCTCCAAAATGTTTCCCCATAGAAAAAGTCCTGCTGAATCACCCGGAACCTTCAATTCTCCTGTGTGAATATACTTGATTAACATTGTTGGATTCATACAGATTGTAGAAAAAATGGAAGACAACGTTTTCTTATTTTCGTTTGTAACTGGAGTGCCCTTCCAAGATTTTGGTGAAACAGATGGTGAAAATAAACAACTGTCTGCAAGTTCCAAAAGTGGCTTTGAGCAGACCCTGAGTATTACCTTTTCCGCCTCATCAAATCTACCCATCATAAAGTAATATTTTATAGTCAAATATTCTCCATATAAATTCGTATCATCGTTCATAGGGCATTCAACCTGCATTACTTTTGATTTTTCATCTCCTACTCTTAAATAACTAATGGCCTCCTGCAGATTCAGATCTTTTATGAATAACCTTGAAATATGAATTCTTGCTTCTTTGCTATCCAATAACTTGTTTATTAATTCTCCCCAAAATCCTACATGATCATGCAATTGCCACTTTTCAAGAAAAAAGATAATAGACAGTAGCTCATTTTTCATCTGTAATATACAATCCCGGTATTTATTCCTGCAATATACTACTTATATTCTTACTAACCTTCATAAAATTCCTTATTTTCCCGTACTTTAATTTCCACTTGTTGGTTTACAATTTTCATTATTGGAATAATTAACCCCCACACATAATGCGGCACAAATTTATTCATACGTAATGTTGTATTTGACAAAGAATTAAATTTAATTACCAATATATTAAATAAAATGAAAAATGTGAATCCAGATATTAAGAACTATATCTCAACTTACCATAAAGGTCATTCTCTAGCAAGACTATCAAATATTCCAGAGAACAATGTTAAGAATAAATCATCGGCTCCAATCCAAATTACAGTAGAACAAATTCTTAAAGAGTCATACTTAGGATCGGCAGATATCAGTGGGAATTTATCAAAGTTATACGAGTCATTTAACTTTAAAGATATTGATGAACTCGAAGATTATAGAATTAGGAAGAGGAAGGAGTTCGAAGATAGTATTCGAAGAAAACGCTGGAAAATGGGTATATACATTTCATATGCAAAATGGGAATCTTTACAAAACAACTTTGATAATTCGAGGTCGATTCTAGAAAGAGCACTAATTATTAACTATGAAAATTGTAGGATTTGGAGAGAATATATTAAGCTTGAAATAATAAATGGTAACATTAACAATGCAAGGAATTTATTTGAACGTGTAACCAAGCTGTTACCTAGAATTGACGAATTTTGGACCAAATATACACAAATGGAATTTGTCTTGAAAAACTACCTTAATGTTAGACATATATATAAGAATTGGATAAACACCAAACCTAGCTCTAAGGTATATATTCAATTTTCAAAATTCGAAGAAGAGTGCGGAGAAATAGAAAATGCAAGAACTATAATGCAAGATCTCATTTCAACGTATCCATCCGAAACTAATTATTTTGCTTATATCAAATTTGAGCAAAGCCACAATAAATTTCTCTCCGCAAGGCAAATAATTGATTTTGTACTCCATTCAAATAATAAGGTCGAGATTACAGACAAATTCTTTTCCTTTCTTGCCGATATTTTTATTGAAATGAAGAAATACGGTGAAGCCATAAAAGTGTGTAATGAAGGTATCAAATACTTGGAAGAAACGCATTATATTGAAAGCCTTAAAGAAAAATTATTTCAATTGTATAAAATTGGAATTCATGAAAGGCCAGATGACAATTTGGAATGGATTATTTATAAGTCGCAGCAATACCAAAGTAAACTTTCTTCCTCACCTATTGATTTCGATTTACTATTTGACTACTCATTATTCATATCTCAATATTTTGAATTAAATTCAGCCATGGAAATATATGAAGCTCTTTTAATCAATGCACCAATAAACAACATTCTTAATTTGGAAAAATACTTGTATTCAAATTTATTATTTGCACATATTTTCGAAACTAGAACTAAGAATAATTTCTCTAATATTCACAAAATAATCAATCATTTTATCATGATAATTAAAACTAGTAAATTATTGAATACAGATGGCTCTGAATTAGTTGTTTCCTCTGAAGAATTCGATCTTTCTCATATTGATCACAGAATTATATTATCGAATATTTTCAAATATTTTTCTGATTATTTAGTTCGTAGTGGAGACATTTTTTCCGCAAGAAGAATACTTGGTATTGGATTGGGTAGAGCTCCTTGCAAAAATTTGTTTGACCAATATATTGACTTGGAGTTTAAATTGGGTAATTTTGATCGTTGCAGAGTATTATTTATCAAATATATTGAATTTGATCCAATTTCTTCAAAAACCTGGGTACAATTCATTCAGTTTGAATTCAAACTTAAAGAAGTTAGTCGAGCCATAAGCATTGCTGAAGCTGCTATTTCAATGCCAGAACTCGATTATCCAGAAATAGTTTGGCAATTTTATATTGAAATAATGATTAATATGAATAACTTGACCCATGCAAATAATATATATAGACGATTATTAGAAAAGACGCAACATGTCCAAGCTGTTATGAACTATTCTTCATTTATAGTTTCAAAACTAAATGATATTGCTCTAAATCGAAAATTTATCCTGGAAATGTTATCAATTTATAAAGAGAAGGGTATGGATTATCAGAGGTCATTGATTATCAAATATTGGCTTTCACTAGAAGAAAGTTTCATTATTAATGATAAGGATAATGAAAGTAAATTGTGGGTCAAGATAATTAGTAAACTCATCCCAAAAGTGGTTACAAATACGGATTTGAAGAAAAAGACCTATAACTTTGATGAAGATAACTACGACATGGAATACCTATTATCGCTAGAAACGGATCATAAACTCGAAAATACTAATGGCTTATTTGATTCAGTACCCACTTCACTTATCGACGCTGCTAAACAGTGGAAAAAAATCAAATTGTAATTTTTCCATCGATAAAAAATTGCTTCGGTTAACTAATTTGTACCAAGCCTCAAATTTATTTTTTCATTTTTTTAGAAATTAGTCGTTTTCTGATAGTTTTCTCCAAAAAACTATTGTTTAAACTCGCGAAAATACCTTGTATTTTATTTTATAGTTGATCACAATTTTATGCGCCTAAAATTATTTGTGGAGTAATGGAAAATAAAGACCGAATTAACTTATTGAGTGCTGATTTTGATGCACTGCTTGCAATCAACAACTTAGACCATGTGTTTTTTCCAAAAAATACCCACTCTTTAGACAATATTGGAAAGGCAGCGCTCTTACTTCCATTCGGAATTCAAAAGAAATTGATGATTTTTAGAAAGGATCAAATGCTGTCCGAGGATGAGAAAGTGTCGATTCCAGGAGATTTAAGATACGTGGAATCTGAACTAAACTCCCTTAAAAACAATGAGTACAAAATAATTATGAAAAATAAATACTCTCTGAAAAGAGACAAATTTTATTCTATTTCAAACTACATTAATAATAAATTTATGGACTCGAAGAAGTGTATAAATTCAGTAGAATCTAAAAGAATATCTACTTTTAATAACAGAAAATCGAGAAATGAGGTAGGTTTTTCGTGAATTTCTTTTTAACATCACTTTTTCAGTGTACCGGCGTGATTGAATGTTGTGACAATAAACATGTTATTATAAGAGATGTAATTGAAAACAATCAATATTCCAAGTGGAAGATATTTTCATGGAGAAATACGAATTTAAATTATTGCTCATCTCTCTAAAAAAACCTTAATTTTGCTATTTAAAACATTCAACCGTTTAATTGATGGGAAAGTTTCCCAAATTAGTTTTGGCAAATCTGCGGAAACGTTGTCAAAGTCGACCAGTTCAACAAAATTAGGAGTATCGACCATTTTCAGTAGATAAATTACATCATCATTGTTGAGATATTCATTTCCTGACAAACTTATATCCGCTAAACCAGATAGAAACCCAATAAAACTTGAATTATCCCTTTTTATGTGACTTATTGAAAATCCTCGGAAATTTTTAATTCGCAATTTTGAAATTTTAAATTTACAGTCAGATAATAGATCGAGATCTTTATTCGAAATACCAATGCTTGGATTCAATAAAAGGTTCAAAACCTTCAAATTGTGCAAAGATTCTCGATTTATGATACAGCTAATAATAGATGAATGATGGTATTTTGAACCAACACTTGAAATATCTATTAAGAGGTATTGAAGTTTTCTGCACTCCTTACATATCTTTCCAAAAGAATTGATGCACAAGTCGTCATTTTCAAAAATACTAATACTTAAACTGGTTAAATTTATGCAAAAGTTACCGATATACTCTAAAACATCGCTTGTAATCACATTTTTCAAACCTTCCAGTTCAAGGTTGATCAATGAATCAGAGTTGTTTTTTATAATTAAACACATTGATAATGGTATAAGTCCACCTCCTGCTAGTTTTGATTCAATATTTGCATTACGAATCAAGTTGAATATAGATTCTTCGAGAATACTATCTTGAGAAGCTTTATTTTGCAATTCAATATAATTAGTTTGTACCATTTGTAAAGTTCTATTTGAACCTTTATCGTAATTTAATTCAGTTGAAAAGCTTTGTTTTTCCAATGATAACTTTGGAATTTTAAGTTTATCAAAAGTTCCGAGAAAATAGTCGTCAATTCCAAGTAGAACTCCCAAATTAGTACAATAACTCAACTTTAAAGTTTTTAATCGTTTTACTTCTTTTTTTGAATATCTTATTGCAAGGTATTTCAATGTTTTAGATGTAAGCATTGGACACCATGAAATATCCAGATGTTCTAATTCCTTTAAATTTGTTCCAAGATATAAAAATGATGTATCTGAGATGTTGGCACAGCTCTTAAGACTTAGTGTATTCAGCTTTTTCAACTTCGATATTATTTTTTCTAAACTTTCGTCGTTCATATTAATACTGTAATTTAAATCCAAAACCTTAAGGTTTTCCATAGATTCAAATATCTTTATTAATGTTTTAGTCGATAATTTTGACCTGGATGCGAATATTTTTTCAATATTTGTATTTAAATTACATTTGAAGTTATAATTAATGTCATTTATTCCATCGCAAGAAGAAATATTCAATTCCTTTAAATTAACGCAGCATTGAATAACGTCTTCAAGTGTTGATATTCCAATATTCCTACAACAAGAAATATTCAAAACTTCTAAATACCTAGATAATTTAATAATGCTCTGTATATCTATTATTTGAGAGCAACCTTCAATGTTCAAAACCCTTAAATTTGATAAGCATGAACCAACTGGCGATAAAAATTCCATTTTGAATGCAGAATCTGTAACCAGTTTACAATTACAAATATTCAATTCCTTCAGTTCTTTGCAATTGAAGATAATACATCTTATTACTCTGTTATTCACCTGAAAACAATTGCTCAAATTAATTACTTCTAAATTTGGGCTATTAAAGAAAAAATAATTAAGTGAGCTAGCTTTAACTCCGTTACAAAAAGGAATTTTTAAGACCTTTCTGTTTGAACCACCTATTCCGTATAAAAATGACTCTGTGATTCTAATTCCAGCTTTTTTCAATTTCAAATAGAGGTTGCAAATGAAATCGTCAGAATTTGCTCTTATCTCAGACATGGATAACTTCCCTCTTTTAATTGGTATTTTGTTTACACTAACCACTTGTAGTGATTCATTTTCAATCGTCCCATTATTTAAGGTTGATTTAATCATTAAATAGAAATATTACTCTTGCTTTTTTATTATGCGGTTTAAATAATCATTTCAATAATTCTCTACATTGAAACTACTAAAACGGAATATCTGAAGGATAATTGAAGAACTAAAATTTAGACTCTTAATTCCACTCGATTTTTTCATTTTTTACTCATGTGATTCTACTCTTCTCATATCTCTATATTTTTAATATGGTTTGTCGTAAAATGCATTTTCAACAAGCTTAATGGAAAAAAAAAATAGCTAGAGTACTTAAACTAACAAAGAAACAAAAGGTTTAAATAATATGTAGCGAGGATCATTTACTAAATGACGAATAGATCACAGTACTAGTTATTTATGCAGTTTGTAAGTGTAGTCGTGGATATATTGACATTGCCATTAATTCCTGTAGGAGTAATTTGCAAGCATATGGAAGACATACTTGACTTATTTGTGATTTGTTATTACATGCATTGCACTCAAAGTGCTGTTTTCCCAAGTCAGCAATGCAAATGAGTCCACATATTTCGCAAATATGGACTCTGTAGGCATCGCATTTGTCAAATAGCCTCTCTTTCAACATTTTAGCTGCTCCATGAGAAATCATGCAATCACGTTCCATCTCACCAAACCTAAGACCACCCTCTCGTGCTCGACCTTCTCTTGGCTGCCTCGTTAACATTGTCACCGCTCCCCTTGCTCTAGCATGAATTTTGTCGTCAACCATATGCTTTAGTCTTTGATAGTACGTCGGACCAATAAAGATTCTGGATTCCAATCTTTTTCCGGTATGTCCATTATACATAACCTCGTTTCCATTTTTTTGGAATCCAGAGCTATGCAAACGGTTTGAAATCTCTTCTACCGTGATTTTTGTAAATGGAGTTGCGTCACCCTCCAATCCCTGAATAGCGCATGCCTTACCAAGAAGGCATTCAATTAAGTGTCCAATTGTCATACGAGAAGGAATGGCATGTGGATTCATAATAATATCAGGAATTATACCTTCTTGGGTAAATGGCATATCTTCTGTTCTGTATGTTATCCCAATTGTACCTTTCTGTCCATGCCTAGAGGCAAATTTATCACCTACATGTGGTATTCTAATCGTTCTAACTTTAACTTTTGTAAATTTAACTCCCTTGCTATTAGTACTTAAAAGAACTTCATCAACGACTCCGTGTTCAGATGCCCTAATTCCAATAGAACAATCTCTTTTTGTCAATTTTTGAACACGAGTATCGTGATCTTCTGGGTTGAGGGGCCCAACTTTTCCTATAATAATATCATCGCCTAAAACTCGATTTCCTGGTTCAATTAAGCCGTCGAGGTCCAAGTTTCCGTAATTTCCAAACCTCAGGCCACTGACCTCCTCAGGGTTAGGAAGTTCAAATGCCTCGATTAAGTTGCTACCAACCTGCTTTTCTTCTGAGACATAAGTTCTGAAAAAAACAGACCTAAACAATCCTCTATCTATAGATGACTGATTCATAATTAAACTATCCTCTTGGTTGTACCCAGAGTAGCACATTATACCAACTATACAATTGATTCCTGCAGGCAGTTCACGAAACCTCATATAAGTCATAGCTCTTGTTGTAACCAAAGGTTTTTGTGGATAATAAAGTACATAGCCTAATGTATCCATTCGCACATTATAATTGCTGGTATATACGCCCATAGCTTGTTTACCCATAGCACTCTGATATACATTTCTTGGACTTTGGTTATGATCAGGAAAGGGTATAATACTGGCACAAACACCTAAAATTAATGATGGATGAATTTCGCAGTGCGTGTACGTACTACAATACCCTCTATCGATTCTCAAATCATTAATGAACATTGCAATCATGGATGTTTCTTCTTCCTCGCAATCGATATATTCGATAATCCCTGTATTCACTAAATCGTCCCATGAAAATTCTTGTTTCTCATCATCCATTTTTTCTTCAGATCTAGAACTTTCACTTAGTAGTGACTGAATATGCGACCTTTTGATTTTTAAGTCCCCGTCTTCCCCAACAATATACAAAGGCCTCATTGATCGTCCTGAGTCTGTGAAGAGCTTGACTTCTCTATTCACAACATCAAGTACAATGGATGTTTCATAGGGTATCTCACCGCTTCTCCTAATCATTTTTAGATTGGAAATTGAATCTTCAGAGTCATCAAAGCAGCCCACCCAATTTCCATTTAAGAAGACTTTAATTTTTCTCTTAATTCCTTCAGGAGGAATCTCATCTATTGAATCCATTCCCCATTCATCCAAAAATGTTCTAATTGCATATGGTCTATATCCAACAGAAATTTCACACATCAAGGCCAGATTCTTTACAAGACCTACAGAGTGGCCCTCCGGAGTTTCTGCTGGACAAATCATTCCCCAATGAGTATTATGAAGTTGTCGAGGCTTCGCAAATTTGCCTTCACGGCCTAAAGGAGTATTTAAGCGGCGCAAATAAGATAGTGCTGATGTAAAAGTAAGGCGACTGAGCACTTGAGATACTCCTGTCCTAATAATTTTACCATCTTTATCTTTTCCCCAGTTTCCGGTTGCAAATTGATATTGTATTGTTTGCGTAATATATGATGCAGATCGAATTATACCTGCGACGTCAAACTCCTTCCCATTATCAATGTTCCTTTGAAGAAGTCTACGTACATCCTTCATCATTTTCCTAAAGCATTGCCCAAATGATGCAGCAACAAGAGGTCCAGCCAAATCCAAACGTTTTTTTCCAAAATGATCACGGTCATCCTCTGGTACACGACCAAGTGCCCCTAAACAGAGCTTATGAACCATGTATCCTATGAAATATGCTTTTCTGGACTCGCTACCACTTGATATTCCAACGTGAGGAAGAAGCTCCTTTTCAAATAATTCCCTTGCATATTGAATACGTTTTTCTCTTGTTGCCCCAACAGTAGGTCCCCTTTTGCCAATAAAATCTAAACATACATCTTGACTAAAAAACTCAAAAGTTTCTTCCAATGAAGGCCTCAGTAGCGCCAGCATCTGTGTATCATTAAAATCATATACACATCTAGACAAAATATCTTTGTCCGACAGAATTCCAAGTGCCCTGAATAATATTGCAATCGGAATATCTGTTCTAATATAAGGTAGAGTTGCAACAATCTGACCTTGGTTTCCACTCGATCCTCTTAATTTAACAGAAAACCCTGAAGTAGCTTGCATTCCTTCTCTGTTGCTTCTGATCTCAGCAATCCATGTATACTTGGAAGGTTGGGTTTTTTGAAATAGATACACAAAGTTGTTTGCCATTCTCTCTTGCCCGACCAGAACTTTCTCCATCCCATTTATTATAAAATATCCACCCTGATCATATGCGCACTCCCCTGCACTTTGAAGTTCTCTTTCACTAATATTATGTGTCCAGCAATATTCAGAACGAAGCATTATTGGGATTTTTGCGAGGGGCAATCTGGAGTAAACATTCTCATGAACCAATGTCTCGGAACCGTCTTCTTCAATTCTATAAACCTTCTGCTCTGCATCGACAAATACAGGACTAGAATATGTTAAATTTCTAAGACGCGCTTCATTCGGCCACAAGCCCCTAGCTACACCTTCTCTTTCTTCAACAGAAGGTCTACTTAGAGAAAGTTGTCCGAATTTAAGTACGTATCTAACTTTTGTGTCTATTTGTTCGTCGGGCCTATACTGTGACTGTGGAGTAATAATTATCGGTGGATGTTCATCAACTATTTCTTGCAACTTATACATGATGAAATCATTGAAACTTTCCAGCTGTTGATTCACCAGCCCTCTATCGCGAAAATAGGTACCAATAAGTGCCCATGAATCCTCCTGTTGAATTTCGTTATTTTTTTGTTCTGAAGCCATTTCAAAACGTCTTGCACTTTCCCCAATGCAAAACAAACACCCTAATATAAGGTTAGATCTTCAACTTATAGTTGATTCCTACTTTTCCTAAATAATAATTTGGAGTGACTTTTTGCCTATTAAGTGCCGCCAACTAGCCTACGAAAATCGGAACAAAGCTTGTGCTATGATTATTAATTGGGCAATCACTGCATTTAAACTGCTCAAAATTATCTGATATATAAAAGAGATTGTACCACGCGAATGGATTACTGAAGTAATTAGTATTTGTCTACCCTGAAAGCTGGGTAATTCAAAGAACCACATAAATTAATCAAAAATATTGCGAACCTAAAGTAGTTCCAATACAATTTATTTTGAGCTTTAGGTTAGTAAGGATATCTGAAATATGAACTGTATGCTGATGAATAACAGAATAAGAGATATTTCTTTCTCAAAGACCCCTCATGTATTATTCCTGGAATGAATTAAAATTATCGGCTGTTTTAACTCATTCATGCCGAAGTTTTTTCTTCCCAAAGCCTAAATTCCCCATCCATTGAATTCATCATTAGATATACTCCTTTTGATACACTCTTAACATAAAAAACAATTGATTCATGGAACCAAATAAACAATATGGATTGGAACAGTATATTGAATAACACCATTTTTATGCTTAAAAACGATTTTTAGTAACAACTTTATTGAAGAAAGTTGTGTTTGGTTCGTAAAGGAAGAAGATGAGACTCGAAAAGAGCTATTATTTACAAATTATCACTTAATATTCCCGATAAGAAACATTTCGAATATGCATTTCAGATCACACAGCAAGCTTGTAACATAAGATCAGCTCGTTGAGTTTTTGGAGTCACTTGGTTCGATCAACAGTAACCGTTTTTTACTAATTAATTCTATCCAAATGATTATTTAGTATCCTCTTCACGACAATATTTTTGATAACTCAAAAATTAGAAGTTCCTTATGGAAAATTTGACAAAAAAGTGAGATTTTACTTGGTGAATATTTGTTTTCTAACTCATACTTTGAGGTTTTTATGTTAGAAACAAACGTAATTAAATGCCCTTCAATAATTTTGAACATTTAGTAGAGCTTTGACGATAATTTTAAAGTTTTCAATTTATCTTTGAAGACATGAATGGGAAAGAAGAATTAGCAAATGAATATCTTTCAAGATACCTACTTAAGGCAGTTAAACCGCATCGCCGTTTTCTTTGGGGAAGTGACATACTACGAGTTATTCACAAAGACAAATGGAAACATCGTTTCTAATGAAAATATTTTCTTTTTAGGATTAAATTCAGACCTAGAATTCTGATTATGGACGATATTTCGACTATTCAAATTCAATTTTACAACTTGAGTTTGATAAACCAATATTAAACGATATAAGACAGGGTGCATTAACAATCCCTCCTTATTCCCGAGTCACTATTGATCCAAAAAGAATCATTCAAATATTAACTGATTACTACGGATCAAACAATAAAAGAGGCATTAAGCAACCTCTTATTAACTTATTGGTATCTCTCAATATTGGGCAGCAAAAATAAGGCTAGGCTATCTAAAATTAGAGACTTATTTTCTCTTATTTGTTAATTAGAGTAGCCAACGAAATACTTGAAGATACCTTTCGGGGTTTATTTATATAGATTAAAAATAAACTAGAAATTTGCGTCTGCACTACTTAACGAAAAGCCAGAATTTCCACTTACGTGTAGGACAACAAACCCTTCCTTTAATGCCTGCTTGCAATTGTTTATATCATCATCTATAAACAATATTTGGCTGGGTAATAGTTTTTCCATTTCCATTACTTTCATTAGATGATAGGTTTTAAAAAGTGGCATTGGGCCTTTCAAACCCAGAAAGGAAAATGATTGACTATCTTTCCATAGCTTGGGATAGTAGCAATAACAATTCTTAATGGGGAATTTAGAGTGGCTTTCTTTGAGACAATAATCGATCATTTCTTTTCCAGAAATACATCTGTTTCTTTTGTTTGGGGGTATTAATTTTGGGTCAGAGAATGTCACGACGTTAATCGAGATGTTCGCACCAGTTGCCAAATAACCCAATACATTGAATTCTGGAGACAAGCTTTTTGAGAAAATCATTCCTTCCTTATCTAATGGGTCAATATAGCCCCCTGAGTGTCTTTTCATCATTGTAAGGTCAAAATCTGAAGCAATTGTACGTATTCCTAAATCATTTGAAATAAATTCAACAAAGTGGTGGTAAACCTTCGAGATGGATGAGAAGTCTCTGAATTCAACATTGTTAGATTCTTTAAATTTTGCAAACCAATTAATAAATTTCTTTTGTTGTAATGAAAGCATAATTACAAATTTTGAGGGGCAGAATGATAGGAGAAATTTGTTAATTTCCAGAAAAAAATTAATAATCTTTCCATCATTGCAATGAGTGATATAAAATCTGAAGAAGGCGAAATTGATGCGTCTTTACTCTTAAATTTGAGTAATTTTTCGAATTTAAAACATGAATTTGACAAATCCAAACATGATATTCAAAATTTACTACTTTTGTCAGCAAAAGAATTACTGTCAATGAAAAATGAAGTGTTAATCAATTTGGAAAAGGGTATAGGATGTTATTCGTCCAAAATAGACAATTTGCCTTCAATTATTAAGAAGAAGGAGAATTCCAGATTCAAACTTAAGAAAGCTATTCAGTTAGTGGACAATATCATATCATTGAAAAAATTGCATCAGGAATTCAAATCAGGAATGTTGGAGAAGAACTACGAAATTTGCACGAAGAGTATCTCTAACTATTTAGTAATCAGAGCTTCATGCATTAATTTGGAGAAAGAAATTTGTGATGAGCTAGACAAGGGAAGGCAAGAACTATATATTCAACTTTGTACAGTTATTGATGATAAATTATCTCAAAGAGAACTTGATAAAGCAATTTACTATGTGAGGCTTCTGGTTCCTCTTGGTATGCCTAGCGAAGGTCTTGAAAGATACGTTAAGTACATTAAAGGCAATGTTGGCGATATTTGCGTTTCAATGTACAATGAAGCATTAAGTAACTCCAGGAAGAGAAATGAAAAGATTAACTATGGTGAGATATTCACAGGACTATATATTTCAATTGTTGATTGCATAAAAGAAAATCAGGATAAAGTTATTCAATATTTCGTGGAAGATGACAAAATTTCAGAAACCTTTGACCACTACAAAATACTGGATAGAAATCATGTTGTTCGATACTTGTATATTGAATTGTTAAAAGAGGTTAATGTTCAAGGCTCAATAATCATTGATAAGTTTGAGAAAGATTACTCAGTGTATCTTGATGAGAAGTGGACCCGAATTGAAAATATTAACATTGTTGAAATGGGTATTTCTCATCGTGATCTCGACAGGTTTTTGGAAGAAGCATCGAAAATATGTCATCTAAGTTACAAATTTAAAGTATATATTAACAGCTTGACAAACCTCACTAGTGCAAATTCTATTTTCAAAAACGATCCGGAGCAGGAAGAAATTGCTCACATCATCGATAATTTACCGAATGGAAATGAGCTCTTTAAAAGAATTGAAGAATTGAGTATTAAATATGTTCCGTGTGAATATGGATATGTTCAATACTCTATTGACCATGCTCTCAATATTACGGATGAAATTTCCTGGGACGATCAAGAATCATTGATATCAACATTAGTGGAAGACGTTTTTTTTTTGTTACACAAAACAATTAATAGATGTATTTCTATTGGTAGTGTAAGCTCATTAAAACTTATAATTGTTCATTTAAACCACATTCTTCTTAACATGGTTAAGCAAAAAATTACCAAAAATTTGCAAGACTCAAGAGAGTATTATGAAAGTTCTCTCGGAAGTAATAATGAAGGTATATCGTCATACTCAAATAAGCATTTGCTGGAAATTATTCAACAAAGAAATGATAATAAGAAGCTAATTACTAATTCAACGTATTCTTGGACACACTCACTTAATAACCTTCAGGCATGCATTGAAAATCTCGAAATACTTTCTGAAGCCATTGTTAGAGATTTTGAAAACAACTATAGTGATTTATCGCGTTTCGATTATTGTATCTTTGGCATTAATTCACTAGTAAATGAAAACAAGACCCAGTATAGAGCTACGGATGAAAAGGTTTCAACAATTGAGTATATAATTAGAACCTTTGAACAGATTATTGCTGAGTATAAGGTTATTCATGATTATTATTCTAAATTGTCACTTCAGATTTTAAGTAAAATTAGCATTTCTCCCATTTTGATTCAGATACACGAAGAAACTACATTCAATTATTCTGAAGCTGAAAGCAAAGAATATTCTTTAAATCACTCATTTATTCCTTCTCTTACCCAATCTCTCAAAATCATTAATGAACATATAAAGACCTATTACAATGGCCAGAGTTCAGAATATATAATATCTCTTATGATCGAAAGGATCGTGCAAAAAATTGAACATATCACAATAAATTACCCGGAGAAAAAGAGATTCACAATATATGGTGCGCTTGTATTCGAAAATGACGTTAGAAATCTACTATCTTATACAAATTCTCTTCTTTCAATAAGTATTAGACACAAATTTTTAAGGCTTCTGGAAATTTGCGATATTTTAAACATTACTTCACTTGAAGAGCTCAAAGATTTGTTACTGACAGATTTTCCGACTAGAAACTGGCATTTGACGAAGTCTGACATTTTAAAGGTATTATTTCTTAGACAGGATTTCGACCATGATATGCTCAAAGAAATTATCAAGAGATCAAACCATTTCTTTAATTAAATACTTAATATATTCATAAGTATTTCACCTCTAATGTTATGAAATCCTTTGTTTTGTATTGTAGATTATTTATTACTAGATTTATCATTGCATGCAGTACATATGCGCGTTAACAACAATACGAGAGTTAGAATCTATCATGTCAGTCTTGACGTAGATCGATTATGGGGGGAGTGGGGCACAATTCCCTGTATTTTTTTCTTTATTTATTCCTGAAGGCTTTTATTGCTGAATTGATTAACCATGTCGGATGACAAGGGAAAAAAAAATGAAATTTCTAATGGGAAAAATTCAAACCTAGCTAAATTTAAGGTGGGCGAAAGAATAGGTAAATACCTGAAAGTTAAAGAAGTAAGTTATTAAAAATCCGCTTTCATTTTAAAAAAACAATTTATAGGTTGGAAGTGGATCATACGGTAAAGCAGTACTTGTTAAAGATATTTATAAAGGGAGAGATTATGTTATGAAAATCATTAACATTTCAAAGTTATCGGTTAATGAACGTAGGGATGCCATTAATGAAGTTAGACTTTTGAGTAGCATTCGACATCCATATATCGTTTGCTTTAAAGAGTCATTTGTAGACAATGGATTCCTAAATATAGTAATGGAATACGCTGATGGTGGAGATTTATTCCGAAAAGTGAATGCGCAAAAACAATTAAAAAAAAACTTTTCGGAAAACCAAGTAACAAGGTGGCTAACACAAGCATTATTGGGACTCGCCCATCTCCATAACAGAAAAATATTGCACAGAGATATTAAGAGTCAAAATATATTCATTTCATATAGTGGGTTAAAAATAGGAGACTTCGGTATTGCAAAGGTAAATTAAATTCCTTTAAATAAACTCGAATAAGCATTAATAATAATAGGTACTTGAAAACACGGGTGCATTTGCAAAAACAACTATTGGAACTCCATATTATCTATCACCAGAAATATGTTTATCAAAACCATATTCGTGGTCGTCGGATGTTTGGGCATTAGGGTATGTTTTCATCTGAACAATGAGAAAAAATGTTTCATTACAATTAGATGTGTTGCATATGAGATGTGTTCTCTCAAAGTTCCCTTTGATGCACCTAACTTAAAAATGCTCGTTGAAAAGATAACAAATGGTAAGTCAAAGAGTTCTTAAACTTATTCTTATTTCTTAAAACAGGCATTGTTTTGCCTATATCAAACTCTTACAACGAAGATCTACGAAAAGTAATAATGGATATGCTTATCACAGACTCTTCACAGCGGCCTACTGTTATGGAATTACTAAATTACCCAATAATTGAGGTAAGAAGAAATTGGAGTACTCATTTTCTTTTAATTAAATACAGGCGGAATTAAAAAAAATGAAGAATGAAGCTCTATCAATTCTAAAAAGCAATACTGTTGAAACCTCTCATCTTGGAAGCGCAGCTTCAATTATAGAAATAATAAGGTGAGTAATCACATTTCAATTTGAAATTATTATCTCAGTGATAGCACCGTACAAACTCACTCCTTAACCAAAATACAAATGATCAGTAATATCATTTCTGATAGGCCCAGTAACCTTGGTATCGCTTCAACAAACAAAAATATGAATGGTACGAATGAAAAAACCGCAAGCAGAGTTCAAGAGGCCGGAAGTGAAGCCCGAACGAAGATGTCAAATAAATACGGAGCTGAAAAATCAGAAATAGTGACCTATGAAAATCTTGAGTCCAATGTAAAGTGCTACCCAAATGGAATTGGTCTATCTATTCAATGTAATAAAAAATCGATCAGTAGTAGTTCTAAAAACTCGTTAAATGTGCAGGGGTCTACAACCGCTTCATATTGCGATGAAAAAAACTCGACTGCAGACACAAAAAGCAATGGCATTTATAAGCAAGATAGCTCTGTGAATATTAATTGCATTGGTCTCTTCCCTTTTCAGGTTGAAACGGTAATATAGTATTTTGCGCTAAGGGTATGGAGCCAAAATAAAATAAATATTCTAGTGAACATAAAAATGGATTCTACTCCGAATAACTTAGAAAATGACTATTCACAAGAGACTGCTGCTCCTAATGTTTCGATAGAAGACCCCACAAATTCGCTTAAGAATGTCATGCAGGACGTTCAAGAACACTTTCAAATGATGTCCCAAACAATACTCAATAGAATAGATGACATGGGTAGCCGAATTGATCAATTAGAATTCATGGTGAACGATCTATTAGCAGAAATCGAGTCCTCAAGTCCACTGAAGGAGCAGTCTCTAGGCCAAAATACAAATAAGCTCGACAACAATCTACAGAACCCAAAACACGGCAAAGAAGTGGATGCGAATTATCCAAATGGGTATCCCGCACAGTGTTAAACGGCCAATGTCCCACAGGGTTCGACGTCGCAATAACTTGGTGGCAAGCATGGAACACGAAACGAGTAAAAATGAATAGAAAGTGAAAACCTATCCACTAAAAAAGTGCACTATTTGAACAACAAAACAATGTAAAAATCTTGGCGAAAAATAGTATGCCTACGTTAAAATATTAATGGATCCTATTTGGCGCCATTAAGACATGACAGGCAATTGTCGTAAATTATTCAATTTAATATATCTACGAAGACATTTTTTGCGTACAGTTCTTTTATAAGCCTACTATACTCCAAGTTATTTGATACACAATAATAGAGATGCATTATATTAGTCATAAAAGTGCGGTAGATTAAAAAAATGATTAGAGAGATAACTATTTACAATGTACGGAAATCCTCCCGGGAGGGCTAGCTAGACTAAGTAGAACTATTACTAATATTAAATACCTGAACCTCTTTATTTGTCCTTGGGGGCGTGTATGAAGAATCTGAGGTCGGTCTCATCGGAGACCAGGAGTCTACTGGCAGCGAGTATATAAAGCTTGGATGAACTACTATAAATGTTAGACAAGTCTCTGTCTAATCTCTTTCCAATGAGTTCGTCTATATCTTTTGGTGCTGATTTATTTAGGTCCAATGGCCAATGCAACAAATTCGATTCATCTTTAATGACAATGGTGGATCCACATAAACCGGACTTGGGTCTTTACATATCGAAGACGAAAAATGTGAATAACTTCAATAGTTGTGGCAATGTTCAAACATCACTTTCTTGTATTAGAAGTTCTCCAATTCATTCAGAAACACTTCAAACCTCGAAATACTCTGACCTTGACAACTTCGACTTGAGTACTGGAGGTGTTGAAATGAAATCTTCCAATACAGAGCCAGGATTTGTAATAGCTCTTTCCATATTTCTTACTCAAATTGCGACATCAAATTCATCCAGCACAAACTGCAATGTGGGTGTATTAACCCCATTTCATTCTGTTTGCATCCCCCCCATCCCAATAAGGGCATATTTATTAAGAATTGCTCAACATTTCGGTTGCAGTAATGAATGCTTTGTCTTGGCTATTATTTATGTCGGAAGAATTATCAAATATAATAGAAATTTCACACTAACTCTATTAAATGTCCATAGAGTCATTGTCACCGCAATAATGCTTGCAACAAAATTTTTCGATGATATTTTTTACAGTAATGCATTTTATGCCAAAGTTTCTGGTGTAGGGACTCAAGAGCTAAACTCTCTTGAGATATACTTTTTGAGATTGATTAGGTTTCAACTCTTTGTCACAGAATATGAGTATGAAATTTATAAACGTTGTATCGTTAAATCGGCAGTTTCTCAATCAGCTTTGCCTTCGTTTCCAGTGAGTATTTTAAACAAGCAAATGTCTTATGACGCGAGGAAACCTAGTCAGTTGTGCGTAAATTCTGCAGAGGGAAGGAGAATCTCGAATCCACTTTCAAACAACCTTAACTGTACATCTGATTATTACACATTAAATGAAGGACAGAAAGATCATTGCAGTAGGGACTCTGAACCCGATAACGATTATCATCTTCGTTTTAATTCCAACTACTCCAATATATTTCTACAGCCGGTAAATAATTCATTTAATGTCGAATCTGAATCATTTACTGCAAATTACGATATTTGTTCTAATAATTCAGAAATATATTTGAGTTCCAACCCAAACCCACTTCCCAGAAGCTCTAGAAAGTTCGATACTTGTGGTGAGAAGTATGTTGCACGTGATTTCTGCCATAATGAAGGATCAGATACTCTTCCTCAACATGTTGGACAGTGTACTAATACAAGCAAAATTCGGGACTTTGGAGCAGATTGTTCAATTCAACAAGGCAATAAAATAGGACTTGATTTTAGACACAATTATATCCCTGGTAGGAATATTTTGTCCAACATCAATAACTCCGCTTCTACATTTCACAATAGAATTTACAGTGCACAAGCAACTAATACAAAGTATACGTACGACACCTATTTAAATAAATCAAGCCGTTTCAAGGATAACTCACAAATCAGGAACATCTCCCGACTCCAATTCGAGTCATGCGGACAACAAAACTTTAGTTTGCTTCCATACCAAAAGAATGTTTCACTCAGGAATCATCAGTGTTTCAATGACGCGGCGTGCGAGGATTTGAATACCATAGAGAGTAGTGAATCGTCTACATCTAATATAATGACGGCGTCAGCAGTGTCATTGGTGAATCCAACAATTAACCACTATGGACGGCATGTACTAATGAACCCTTGTAATTTCCGATGCACAACTGGAATTGACAGAAGGCTACTTGTTTAATTGTTTTAATATTAAATTTCGAGTAATAGTTTGTGAAATGTTAACATTTTTTACACGCTTTTAGTCTAATATCAAAAATTTAGGGTGTATTTGCCATCTAATGTTTTTGGTTGGCAATTATCAAGAAACAGGAATTTTCGATTTTGACTGATGAGAAATATGCACTCGAGTGACAAATAATTATATTTGAAATGTAGTGAATTTCAAGCTAAGTTTGAGGCAATTTTAGCGCGGCTTTTTAGTTCATTGCCGAAACCTCTACATCCAACACTCTTCTTAACTGGGCTTGAATTCTAGTTAGTGGTTTGAGTTGATTCTTTCTGAACTCTCTACGTAATTTATAGCGCAAATAGACGGCTTCTAAAAGCTGTACAAGCGGTTCGAAGGCAGAAAGTTTCTCGCGTTGCAATTGAGCCATCTTTTTTGCAGCGTCCTTCGACAAGAAAACCATCGTTTTGCCGATAGCCCATGAACTCTTTGGAATATTTGAACCATTTAACATGGATTCAGCAAGCACTCTTGGATCCGTCTTTTTGTCATTAGCAAGCGCCATGTTGCAATATTTGAATTGGAAGATGAATTCTGTAAACGTTCTTCTATATGAGAATCCAAGGTTACGAAGCTGAAGAGCCTCCAATATTGAGAGAGAATGCAATTGTATTAAAACCTTTGATGCCACCCAATCGAGTGGTTTTTTTGATTCGTTTGGCTTAACGCATCTGATAAAATGGGGCTCAGTTTCATTGATGATAAGCATTAACGCTCCCAAAGAGTTCATGAATTGAGATCCAATTAATTGTCCCTTGGCCATCTTTCCTCTTTCGACGAATACGTCCTTGAACAAATCTGCAACTAACTTATTTTCTGATTTTTGTACAACTTCTACAAGCTCTGCTCTAAGGACATCTTTATTTTTGAATAAGAATCCAGAAGCACAATACTGAATATCACCAATTGTATGAGAAACAATGAAGTTAACGTCGCCGCTAATCTTTGCAGGCTTTAGACATGGATTATTCTTCAAATTTGTGTATGCTGCTGAAAGAAACTTCTCGTCACTTCCATTTGGAACCAAACATTGATCTTCCATTGCAGAGAGAATCGAGTTTTTCTTGTCACACAAAGCCTCCAGTACAAGTTGATTGGATTTAAATTCCAAGTTTGCAGCGGATATTCCCTCACTTTTATATAAATTTTGTTCCTTTTCAAAAACTATATCCGTAAAATTTTTCTGCAAGTATTCATTCGTAACATTAATGAAAAACTGTTCCAAAGAGTTGTTTTTAAAGACTTCAAAACCGAAGATATCAAGCATACCGCAAAATACCTTAAATCCTGATGGTGGCTTAATGTTCTCGTTCAGACTCAAAATAATGTAATCGAATAATTTGTCATAAAGACCTTTTGCTAGCGAATCCTTGAGCATTCTGGTTTCCTCCGGTCTGAATCTTCCTTCAATCATGTTCTTACCAGCATAGGAAATCTTGACTATCAATTCCTTCTCAACTGCCTTCTTGTCTAATTTGCAAAGCTCCATTGCATCATCGAATGATTTACGGCTAGAATCCGCAATCTTCGAACCCTCTACTCCTCCACCAGCATCTTCAGGCTCAATTTCCACATTACCAAGTAGTAATATCCCAGATACTAGAGACAAAATATCTTCTATTTGAGAATTCGAAAGACCCATTGTTGTGAAACTCTGCATTACGTCCTTAAAGTCCTGTACATCATCGATCGTTTCTACATCAAGGCACTCGGGATTGATGAACTTATAATCTTTTAAGCCCAAAAGTTTTAATTTATCCTTGAGCCCTGGAACTGTTTCAGCTCCCTTTAGAAGTTGATAGAATATATGATAGCTTCTTTCAAGTCCGTCTTGAGTGATAACACGGGACTTTTCGAGTAAAAAGTTCCTGACAACACCGTATTCTATACCGCCCATCTTTCCCAACTGAAGTTGCATAAAACGACCGAATCTCGAAGAATTGTTGTTACGAATTGTTTTAGCATTTCCAAATGCTTCGAGTACAGGGTTTGCAGCCATAATTGCATTCTGAATTTTTAAGTCCATTGTTCCACTTTTCGATGATGCAAAGAACTTCATGACATGCTTTGTAGCTTCTGTCTTACCAGCACCGGATTCACCGCAAACCAATATTGACTGGCATCTCGAAACCGACATAATATTGTCAAATGCTCTCTTGGCTATTGAGAATACATGGGGAGGCAGCTTCGAAACATCAGCTGAGTCACGATAATTTAATATGACATCATTACCAACTAGCCCTACATCCTTAAAGGGGTTAATCGCAACTAGCAGCGGATCTGCAGTGGTATAAATCTGATTCACGAGATATCTCTGTTTCAAGAAGTCCAATACACAGGGAATTGTGGTATAAGGAACTAGTCCAATATCTGGATATGCATTGGGATCAAATGGCTCATTTGCAATGTAGCAGGTATCTGGCTTAGCCTCAAAAATTGAATTCGTCTCAACTTCCTTGAGGGAAAGTAAATCTGCCGTAGATCCACCCTGAACGATACATTTCGCGAAAAGAGTGTCCGGCTCATTCAAGACCGAAGGCGCAGAGTCGCACCAGACAATAGAGCCTTTGGCTGTTTTTGCATCGAACACAAACTTCCCGGATACCTTACGAGTTAATGCTTTGACGTCCTTTGCACTCATATTACTATTCACACTTTCCAATAAATATTGCAAAGAAAACTGGTAAACTGCAAATACTGCAGTTACTCATGCAAATCTGCCTTCACGGCCTGCACTCAAATGACGATTATGTCTTCATGATTTGAGCGCTCATCTCATGTCTACAAAAAAGATACATGTAAAAAGAAAAAATGTATATCGTTTGAAGGCTGTGATTTGTCTACTTTAGAAAATAATTACTAAATAGTACATTACTAAGGTTATATGTCAATTTTTATTGAGGCGTTAAACGTATGTACGTCTGATTATATTTGCTTTTTGCCCGATTACAAATGCAAATGATGTTGATGCAACTTCTTTCTTTATTGCACGAATTCTACTGTACAACTCGTTTATTGCCTGAGTTCTATTTTTCTTTGATTCAACGAAATTTCGGAACATTTTTCTATTTTTCTCCAGGGTATTCTTACAAATTTCTCCAATAACTTCCTCTGTGTTGACATTATGTGTTGCTTCTGATTGATTTCTTAATTTTATAAGCTTCATATTTTTTTGAATAAGTAGTTTTTTAATTACAGAAACACAAATATTGGCAATGGCCCCAAACTTTACTCTTTCAGTACCTATTTGTACCAGTTCTCCCTTTGGGACATTCACTGTAATCAATAAATATCCCATTTCAAATGCAGTGTCAATTAATAATTTAACAAGATTTTCATAATTGAAAAAGAAATTTATCTTATCAATTCTTGTTTCACGAATAAAGTCTGACATCGAATACGTACTCAACTGGCTGAGACTCTTAACTGATAACTTTGCTATTAAATTCAAATATATGCTTTCACCAACCTCAAGTCCGAACTCTTTAGCCCAAGAGTTAACTGATACAGCAATACTATGCCAACCAATTATTTTATCACTCCCAGACGGCCTTAACGAGGCATTTACATGACTGATAAAAGTATTATAAACCTTTTCTTTCTTTGGAGTTGAAAATAATTCATAATTAATTTTGATCAAATCACTAAATACTCTGCATATTTTGTCCCTTGCACTTGCACCAACTTTCGTAGTCGTATCTAATGTCAATATTCCCTTATGCTTTTCTGGATAATTTATAACTGAGATACTGTGTTCACGAACTTGACCAATTCTGGGATTTATTACACTAATTGCATCTTGGTTATTATTAACCCATTCTTTACAATCCAATTCTAAATCGGCCAAACTTTTTTTCGGGTCTACCTTTATTTCGATCCTTGTTTTTGTTTGAAGTTGAAGAAGTTCTAGGGCTTCTTTAAATACATTGTCAATAATTGTCTCATTAAGGAAGAAAGATTCAGAATACAGAAAGATTTTAAATTTTTTAAGGGTCTTGTGCATTTCGATTGGGGCAAAGCGCAAAAACTCAAAATTTGCTTGATTTCTGTCATAGTGAACTATGGTTTCAAGACTTATACCTAAATCTCTAACCTTTGTATACGGTGGTATTCCTGAGCTCAATATTGCCTCATTCAGGATTCCCTCCAGATCATCAGCCACAATACTTGGCATTTCCGATTGAGATAAATGTTTCGAAATGGGATGCTTTTCTGCTAATAGACCAATAGCATGATATATAAACTCAAATTTATGACTATTTGAATAAATATATATCATTGTTTTTCCATATTTAACTTCAAGTTCACTGCATATTGGTATTATTTCTTCTGAAGATAATAATCGTGTTTCCGAGACCCAAGTGTAGCAGTGGTCAAATAATGACAATAATTCACTTTCATTAAGATCAATATCCTTTATTGCTTTCACATCGATCATCCTTTTTGATGAAATATGGGAAACAAACAACTCTTTAATTGTGTTAAATGTAATTAATTCTCTTCTTGAATATAAAGGTGAATAAATTGTACTTATCCATGAACCTAATTCCACTAATGGGGTTTTGGAGATTTCTAAAATGATGCTTTCTGTAAACGATAATTTGAAGAATATTTGGAAAGATTCCGCTTGAGAATAGAATGCATTAAGTACCAACGCTGGGTCCCAAAAATAGAAATTTTCGTAAAACCCGACAAAACTATTAATTTTTGTCGATGAAGTGACAAAATTCGAAAGCAAATGCCATTCTGTCGCAATTAAACTTGTAGAAGTACTTGGCCAAACCAACTTACTTCCTAATTCCGCATCACTTTGTTTAACTCGGCGAATAAACTCCATTACAAAAAGCTTTCTGATATCACGTATCAAAAATGGAATATTCGGCTCCCAAATATTTACAACTTCTTTACATATATGTTCAGAATAATTCAATTCTTCCGGGTTTCCATAAAATAAAGATAAATCTCTATTCATTCCTGGTAGCGGACCTGTTTGCAATATGTAATTAATGCAAATATTTACAAAACTTTCCGTTATTTCAGGAGAGATTTTTGTAAATAGTTGGAATATATTCTCGACTGAAAAAAAATCTGGAAATACTGAAGGGTCCTGAAAATATTCACTATATCTACTCACAAGTTTTAACTCTCTCTTTAGTATTGCAAATACAGTTTCAACAATATTTAATGAATTGAAGAATGTACTTTCTTGGATTATTGAGGAGTAATTTATAAACCAATCCAACCCATTTGTATAGGAATGTGCAATTTGACCCCAAAAGGAACTTTCCTTGGTAATACCCGAATTTTTGTTTTTGTCGTCTTGATTTATCGTATCGAATCCAAATAAAGATAATTTTTTGGAAATGATTTCTATTAATTTCGGATTCATTGATTTTAGAAAGGGTTTATTTTTTATCAAGCCAAATAATACATTCCCTTTAGTTAATTCCCTAAATGTCTTCCTAAGAGCACCAATATCTCTTAATGGAATATCACTCTTCGTTTGCCCAAAAATATACAAAGAGTTCTTTTCTGAGTCAATTTCCTCTGCATTAATCGAAATGATTGGTATTACAGTTGCATTTATTCTTCTTACTTTGTTCCAACTACAAGGTAAAGGTGGTTCCAGTTCGAAAAATATACCTGGATATACGAGTTCACTCGGTTCTGGATATAAAGGTGCATGATAAATCGCTCTTAACTTTTCTCTATCTGTTTTGAATATTCCGTCTATTCTAGTTTTAAGATTCATGATTCTTCTCTCTTCCAATAATAATTCGTAAAAAAATAACACAACATGAGTGTAATTTAAATTTTTGTAATGTTGCAAGAATAAACTGATAAACAAATGAATCGTATAATATGGTAGCTTCTCATGGTATTCTTCCCAAGAAATAGGATTATGAGTTTGATTATTTGTTTCATTACTCAACTCATTGTGAAAAAGATTTAATACTTTATAGAAGAAACACAGATCAAAGATATTAATTGATCGATTACTTTTGTTTGTGTTATTAACTTTCTGGAATTTTCTAACCACAAGATTCCATTTTGCTGATATTTCTCTCAAAAATTTTATCTCATCTCTTAAGAGTCTTGGCCCTTTAGAAATATATCTTTGCAACATCCCTGCCCAATATATTGCCCTGTTAACTTGCCATGCAAATAAGCCATTACAATTGTATTTGGAGTCTACTTCTAACTCTAAAATAATATTTGGCGATGTATTAGACTCTTTTCCCTTGTTCTTTCTGGCAGGATTTATAACTGTCCCAATTGACTCCCAAACTGAAGGAAAGACTTCGTGAAGATCATCAAGAATAGTTTCTCTTTTTTTAATATTCATCTTTGTCCTGAAATATCTACCCTGAAACCTGCTAAACTTCAACAATGGAGGGGGTTTTATTTGACTAAAATTAGGCATTTTAACTCTAGAAAATTCTTGCCCTTCGTTTATTTCAAATATCGGGAAAAACCCGACTGGAGGAGTCTGAATAAATTTCGAGAAGTTTATTGGCATAGAATAATACCCTTCGATCTGAGTTTTTGCTGTTTCTCTCATATCTTTATCAAATATATTTATTCTTAATATTCTTGCTTCTTCTTTCAAATATGCAATGTAAAGCATCAGTGCTGTACGAGTACTTATTCCTACATTGGAAACGGATTGTCTCAAATAACTTAGCCACGATTTGAAGCTCAGATCTGAACTTTTGTACTTTTCAAATGATTCAATTAAATTGCCAGGAGCTATTTTAATTTTATTCAACCTTGATGAGAATGAGTTGGTACTCATTGAATATGCCATTAAAGTACAGTAATTTACTTCTATTTGGTGGGTAACTCTTCCAACCATTATATCGGGATGATTTATTGGTCTCTTTAATCCATCTTGAAGAAAGTCACTTATTGCACTATAATCTTTTGATGGCAAATGAAAGTAGTCGAAATATGACAATGGCATATTTACCAATTCATTTGTCGACCTGTGAAATGGACTGCTAAATATATAATTTTTATCAGTACTAAATATTGATTCAATTAGGTCCACCCTTCGTATTTCTTTTTGGGAAATAAAATCATCTACGCCAGTATAGATTTCTTGAATTGGATCGCCATCTTGTACATTCAAATTAACCGAATTGAAAAACCCGGTTATAAGTGCTTCTGCAACCGGACTTGTAAACCAAGGTTTCCACGGCATTGTCAATTCTGGGTTAGTATTGACTTGCCTGGAATGAAAATCCAAAACAAGCTTGGATAATAGTGATGCCCAAGAAACTAAAGATTCGGAGTAAGTTGGATTTGCATTAACCGCTTTGACTTTTATCCACCACTTACATACAACACCAATCGGAAATTCGTATTGTATTTCTTCCAAGATCCCTCGCTTGGGAGAATTATTCGGAACCTGTGTTTTAAATAACCCCTTTGAAGTGGTTTCCAAATATGAACTTAGAGATACCAAAAATCTAATCTCTGCATCATTGAGACTTTCACAGTCTTTCAAGTTTCTATAGTATGTATTCGGATCGGAACTCCTTAAGAATGGGGTAATGGACTTAAGTGACAAACTTGGAAAAGTAGTTACATCTAACTTTGGTAAAACTTCCTCATTTATATCCTCGATACCGAACTTCACTGAATGATAAATTGGCCTACTTTCCATTGAAAGACTCAATTTATAACTTTCCAACAGATTTTCAGCATTATTCTGCATTGCATCATAGGTTGGGTGGCCTTGTAATTCGAAGGTTTGCAGAATCCAAGTGCTTGCATTTTTAATCAAAATTCTCACTATTTGCTTGTTTTTAACCCATTTCTTGTCTCTAAATACTCCGATAAAAGCATCCCCGAATTCATATTGAAAGAGTTTTTTCTTAACTATCTCCTTAATAACTTCGCACATAATATTTGGATCAAAAACTCCGTGAAACATTGGATCAATAAATCTTCTCTGAAATTCCATAAAGTATATTCTTAATGCAATCATCAAATTCGCTACCCAAACATTGTCACATTTAGATTCAAGTTCTGGGTTCGGCAATGATAGAGTGTCGTCAACAAATGGATTAAACATTAATCTTGTGATAAGGCTTACTTCATCCAAGTTGATCACCTTCGGATCTTGAGTTGGTTCAATCACGCTCGTGACCTTTTTTTCGAATAATAATTTCATCTTTTGTAAATCTATTTTGTTTTTGTTAAGCCTACTCGGTTTAATATCCCCACCAGACTTTAAAGCAAAGGCCGTTTGACTCCAGATGTTAAATATCCTAACTAAAAAAGCACCAATTGTCGGCTGCATCCAAAATAAGGTTCCATTTGTCTCCATTTCTAGCGCTTTTCCGACATCAGAAGCATCAATGATTGTTTCGCCTTCAAATTCCTTGTTAAATTGATTCATTACCCAGTTGCAGAGTATTTCAATTGGAATGTTGAATTCATCATAGTGGTTAAGTTTTGAAAGAACCATCCTTAATATAGCCGTAACTGATTTTTGAAATGAAATTGCCAAATAAATTTGCCAACTTTCTAGTTGTGGGCACTTTGCTGCGACAAATTCTGAAGTTAGTGAGCTGATCTCTCCATTGCCTATTGGATCTCCAAGTTGTCTAAAGCTAATTTTTACATCTTTTTTTAAGTAATGTTCAAGCACGTTAAAAACATCTATTGATGGATTGAATTCTGGAAAAATTATTTTACTTGGAAGGTCTCTTGCTCTATTCGAACTTATTTGTGGATTGGCATAAACATATTCAATTCTTTTCTCTGCTCTTACAGGGGCAGGGAAATTGATGCTTTCCATCAAAATCGAATATCTTAATACATAATTTGAGACTTCATTGTTATTCATAAATGGTAATATATTAATGAGAACCATACCAAAAGGATTTTTGACGGGATGCCTCCACCACGTACATAGTGAACTAACAGGAATATCGATGTTTCTGGTATTCAACTTATTTGGATCAATGAAATTCATGACAAAAGATTCAACAATTGCTGCAATGACGTGCAAGTAATTGATTATTTCTTGTTGAATTCCTACGCATGGCTGAATATTACCTGGAGTCAAAATTGCAGAAATATCTTGCCTACATCCAAATTGTGAAAGCGAACTCAATAACTTTTTTTCAATGGGAAATATACTGATGTCAAACGGAAGAAATGGAAATAATGGAGCAGAACATATTCTTGATGAGTAAATAACTTCAATTGAGTCAGCTACATTATGCGGATGTATATAGAAATTTTTTTCCAGATTCAACTGGTACTGTTTACAGACTTCAATAAAAAGATTTTTTGTGATTTTCTTGGACTTCCTGGTATTATCGGATGAAAATGGAAATATCCCAAATAACCCTTGATCGAAAAACAACTCGGCTAAACTGGTACCGAATACCAATGGGTCATGAGGGTCCTTATTGTCTTTTTCAATGCTCAGCAAGGCCTTACAAAACAACGAGATAGGAATAAGGGATTCTTTGGAATTAGGGAACAAGTGGGATATAAAACCCTGGAAGAAGGATCCGAGACAAATCAAATTATTCAACTGTGAATAAGTAATTGTTCCACATTCTTCAATAGCCCAAATATCTTTTTCAATACTTATGGGGCCAGAGGCTAATATCTCCAATTCAGATTTCGCATCATGAGCTTCCGTAGAACGGCCTTTTGGTGAAACTCCCAATACCCCGCAAAGACCCAATTCAAGTTCATACAATGTTGAAATTAATAATCGTTTATTTGATAAGAAACTTTCATTTTTATTCAATTCCAATTCTACATCCTTACAAATTTCCTCAAGTAATTGGTCAAAATTCGAATATATTCCTCCAACAACCATATCTGCCTTGCCATTCGAAACCAGATTTCGAATGTATGATTTGCATAAATCTAAAACTGTTCCTCCAGTAGGGTCAATTGAATTACCAACCTTTGTATTTAACGGAACTGAATAGTCTGATATTACTAGGGAGTCCGTATAGGTTTCAGATGCAATACGGAAAATTGCAGATAATAAATGACTGGGTGGTATAAACCAATAGCTTAGATCATTGTAAATAACCTCATTGACACATTCACCTGAAGTGCAACTTTCCAGAAGGTCCCATATCGGATCATTGTAATTTAAAAATGGCACTGCGCCTTTTTTCCTAATTATCTTCTTATATAATTCAAACATTCTTGATTTTGGATATTGCGATTTAACAGATGGAATAACAGAGGTTTCAACGGGAAGTTCTTCTGCATATTCAGTTTCCTTTTGAATTTGAACATTATTTATTCTTTCCAAGTAAATTTCGGAATTCTTTATGATTTCAGGAAGATAAACTTCTTGAGCAATTGAACAGAGCTCTAGAGCGGCAGTATTTATAATGTGTTTACTTGTAATCAAGCTATTCCCTTCTTTTAGAAAGAACATCGTTTGTTCGCCTTCTAAAAAGCCCTTGTTTATTTGTGAATTACGAAAAATAATAATTTCTGCACATTCATTTTTAAAGTTTAATAATGAAAAGTTGGGACAACTTCGAAAAGCAATTGAAGTATCAATAACTTCAGGTATGTTTCTCACTATATAATCAGATTCTTCATTAAATTGTTTTTGGGCCTCAACAACTGATTGCCATGAAAGAATAATTTGTGCCTCAGGTCCCAAAACCCTTATCTTTTCGGATATATCGCTATTTTTAATCAATTGAATTAGGTTTGCACCCGCTTTTCTTGTTGAAGCAAGCCTATGGCTTATTGAACTACTTCCAATACCTTTAGTCTCACCTTCAGAATCACCAAATTGAACTTTTCTTGTAACCTTCTTGGGTCTAGCAATGATTCTCTTCTCGCCTCTAATAATCTCAGGTTTAGATTTTGTCTCTACAATTTGTTTTGAACCTTGAACCTTCGCACTTCTAGGACTGATTGTCACGAGCTTCCTTTTTTCAACACTTACTGGAGCTTTGTGAATTAAATATCTTTCCTTACTGTCTTTATCTATTGGAATTAATTTTATTCCGGAGACAGATTTAGCACCAAAATGAGTGCCCTCAGCCTTCACCTTTTCTTTCAAGGCATTAACAACTTTTTGGGCTTCCTCGTCTGTGAATATTTTTTCAACCCCCAAACTTTTAATTTTTTCAAAATAGCTTTCTAGGGCTGGAATTTCAAGAACTTCCGGGCCATATTGTAAGAGACAGTATTGAATTTCCCTTGCAACCCTAAAACCTACTTCGTCTAATTTCTCCTCAATATTGGGGAATATTAGTAAATCACTATCAATAGGAGGTGGAGTATATGGATCTATTTCAATTCTGCTAAGTAAACGTTCGCATGCCTGGAGTATTTCAACTGAGACAAACAAATCTCTTCCACCCTTATTTCTATAAATGGGTGGTAATTTGTCGATTTCTCTTAGTTTGTTGATTTCCCGATCTGCCAATTTCCATACACTTGCAGAGTCTGTAGAACAATATTCAGTCATCTTTTGAGAAAAGACCTTTCTGGCAATTTCAAATGACATATCTCTTGCATGACTTTCTGCAGCGAATGAGTAATAAAACAAAGTAATGGCAAATATTAATTTTATAATGATCTTGCTCTCAAAGAATTGTTCCTTATTCATTTTTCTCAACTTTCCAAAATATGTACCTTTTACATTAATCAGTTGATAAAGATAAAACTCACAGCTTATACATTAATTCTCCAGCTTTATATATATGCCTTGTACTGATAATAGTTCAACAATAAGATTTGCAATTTGCTAATTGATAATTCATTAGCGCTTTTTTTTTTTACATGGAACCACAAACAATGTGATTGGAATCTAAAAACTATGGCGGGCGTTTAAACAAGTTGATTATATAGTATTAGGGTTGTGGTTGAAAGCATTCGGGACTTGGATTAATGCGAAAAATACTGTTAAGAACTTTATGATGGTTCTTGGGTGAATTAATTGGAATAACATGGTTTATTCAAAAGAGAGAAAAGGGTATTTGAATAAATACTCAATAATATCAATTTCGTTTACACTTATCCTGTCAAAGATAATATATATTTTTGGAGAAAATAAAATAAATCCTCATTTCGGTTTACCATATTCCAGTAATGGTATCGTGAATCATGAAGTTTCCAAAACTATTTCAACGAATTCAGATTTCCTCCAGGTCTTGATAGATAGAACATGTGGGGAAAAAGGCAATTTTTATTCAAAAAATGGTTCTAAATTTATTCAAGATGGCCTAAAGTTATTTTCTTTAAATGAGTACAATAGGTTAAAGCTTTTAAGGAAATTACCTAAAATTTATTCTGGTAGTAACAAAGGAC
Source organism: Cryptosporidium felis (assembly GCA_014529505.1). NCBI lineage: Eukaryota > Apicomplexa > Conoidasida > Eucoccidiorida > Cryptosporidiidae > Cryptosporidium > Cryptosporidium felis. The sequence continues at coordinate 118,131 of JABXOJ010000053.1, forward strand.
TTATGTTGAAGTCATTTAGGGGGGGTGAAATATTGGGTTCACCAATTAGACTCAGAGAAAGAATAATAAAAGATGAGCATAATATCCCAATGATCGAAGATGACCTTATAATTATGTCTGGTGAGGATATAGAAAAAAGTAAGTATTTATTCTCCAGAGTATTCAATGAAATTAGATATTCTGTTCTTTTGTGCGGCGGGGGACTAATTTCTCTGCTTCCAGTTGTTCGTTATATGAAGTTGTTAAGTGAATTTGGAGAGGATGTATCTAGTGATCCTATTATTTTAGAAGGAGTTAGTATTTTTGAAAAAGAAAAGGCTGAAATTAGACGTAGGAAGGCCAAAATAGAGGCAAAATACCTCACAACCCTACCATATTCAGATGAAATATTTACTGATAGAGATGTCAGAAGTGCTGGCCTACTGATTGGAGTATCAGACTCAATTGAGGAAGAAATGGATCTAGTTGCGAGCGGGTACCAAAATTTAATAATTGGTGGGGACGATCAAAATGTGATAATTGGATTGAATATTCGACCAAAAGAGGAGTACTTTGAGAAAAAAAGAGGAATTGGTTTGCAGCTGACACAAAATTATTTTGTATATAATCCAATTTTTGATTTAGGTACTCCAAATGCACTTTTTATCGCCTATAATGATAAATCTCTTTCAGTTGGACAGACAAAAAAGGGCTATTTAGGTTCAAAGTTTGGAAACAGGATACCACACCAAATAACAAGAGCAGAAACAATAAGTAGTGCCACAATTAAAAGAATCAAAACGAATTTTGAAAACTTGGACACAAAAACTACAAATGAGTATTCAGTTGATGGGTCCATCGAACCGGAATCTAATGATATTAGAATAAGTGGAAACGAAACGAAGCCACCAATAAGTGATCAGCTTAACCCAGAAAGTATCGTTATCGGTAGGAAAATAAGATCTAATGATAAAATATCAGCAGGATCTTATGACGGAATTGGCAAAATAATTTCTGGGCCAGATTTAATTAAATCCGAACTTAAACCAATCAGTGGATATCCACTAAATGAGGGTGTAAACCAAATGGTCAATGAGACAATTAATGAACTTGAGAATGGCAACTATTTCAGTGAATTAATTGATGTTAAAGCATCAAAAGACTACAAAGAGGCCTATAGGCGTTTTCCAGCATATATTTCTCAAAAAAAAATAATACCTCTCAGCGATCAAGCTTATTTGTTTTGGGAATCAATCAGATTTTCAAATAGAGTTATGGAACAGAAGTACTCCGTAAAGATATCTAATTTTCCAGATAAAGGAGTTCCAAGTAGTAAAATCTTGCCAAATAAAACGCCAGTAACGGGATCAGAAATAACAAAATCTTGTTATAGATTAATTAGATATTTTCAAAAAAATGAGATTCCCTTCATATTTAGGTTTGCAGAGAAGATAAATGGTACAAAAGATTATAATGTAAGTTTTATTGATCCTGTGAGTCCCCACAATTTACCCAAGTATAAAGAATATGCAAAAATTTTGTGTAATAAAATACTCCCTGAAGTATTCATATTTACAGTTCACAAAGTATTCGAAGTTATAATATCAAAACGGGAGCAAAAATACTTTGAAGAGATGGAAAATAAAAAATTGGAACTTGAAGTTCAGGAAAAAGAACTTGATGCATTAAAAAAAATGAGGGAATCAGTGAACTCAAGGATACACATAACTCCCTATATTGTTGAAAACCCAACCGAAAGATATCTTAATGGATGGAGAAGGAGCTTTGGTTATAATGGAATTTCTGTCTACCCTCAAATTAAAAGCTCGGTATTGGAAAAGATATACAATATTGTTAAATTTGGCCCAGAAATAATTGAAAAGAAGAAGAAAAACGTATCTCCTAACGATGTAAAAAGTTCTGTTTCAAAAGCAATTGTGAAGATTATTGATGAGTACTTTGTGTTTCAAAACTCAAATGACATTTTTCTGAGTAAACAAATGGTGGAAGAATTCATTTCAAAAATTATATCGCAGCTATTTCACATTTCATTTGATAAAATGATAAAGAATATGCCTATTTCTCCAGAAATCGACTTTTTCCTGCTTGAAAATAAAAGAAATACTAGTGAATTCATTAGAAGTTGCAATGAGTATGTCAACTCAATAATAAAATTCAATAAAAATATCAATATAATATCTAATGAAAAATTAATACAGGATAGTTCTGGTGGAATTGAACCGAAAAAATCAATTAAAGATAATTCTTATTCACTTGAAAAAAGAGAAATGGAGCAATTTGAAAATGGGTATGAAAAGGCTTGTAACTTCATTAGTGTTATTTTACAACCAAATCTTATTGAATACTCTTTATCAATGGGGAGTAAAGGGAGTATTCCAAAAAAAGTTGAGCGAATAAAAAATAGTTTTATACACCAATCATTAACTGATGGAATTAGTCAGATTCCAACTGAACTGGGATTGAATATGTTCGAAAAAAGTATCCAAGATATTTACAAAAGAGTTTGCGAACAACATGGGATATTACATTTTTTACCTGATCTTGAGAATAAATTTTTTGAAGGTTATCCCATGTTCAATGAAATGTCGAAACGCACTCAGATTGAACTTACATCCGATACAATCAATTTTTCTGATATAGAAGGGATCATTTCAGTTGTTTATGAAAGCGTTGTAGCTCCAAAAGATGGAAACAACAGAATTGAGTTTTTCAATGAGAATATTTTAGCTAATTACATATTTGAAAATTTGAAAGAGAACAATGTATCTACTCCGTCAGAAATCAAATCTCTACCTTCTTTTCCCTTGACTCATAAGTATCCATGGTCCGCATTTTTTTATCCAGGGCTGATCAAATGGTGCGAGAATATGATATATTCTCTTGCTGATGAGGGATTATTGAGTAATACAACAAATAGTGATACAATTGATAAGAATAACATTGGTGAAGTTATAAATGCGACGTGTAGAGAAGAAACCATTTTTGGAATTAGAAATAATATAGAATATGAGGCGGATGAGATTTTAAGAAAAAATTTTGCATATCACCTTGGAATTTCCTTTGTATACTGGATTTACAAAATTCCCTTACCAAAATGGATTTTCTTTGATAATTGGGAAAGTATATATTCTTTGGATCCAAAGATTACATTATCAGAAGAACCTGAAATCAGTCTAGTTACTTTCATCTTATTTAAATGCATTGTTGATATGGAATATCCCAAGCTTTCAACGAAAGCTAAAGAAATATCAAGTATTAAAAGAGAAATATCAAACAAAAACAAAAGTAATGTTGTAAATAAAACGGCGAAATTCAAGATAAATTTGTGGAATAATATTCCAGCGAAGTCAATAGCTGACGGAAAGATAAGCTTGGGATACTTTCTTTTCCCAAATGTAATAAGGAGGGATATTCTCATTAATTTGTCGCCAGATGATGTATTGGCATTCACTGGTCCACATGATATAAATTGGGTCGGTGCGGATGAAAGCGAATTTATTCCAATGTGTATGAATTCAATTGAAAAATTAAATGAGTATTTAAAATTGAAAAATTTAAATACAAAAGACGAGGTTAGTATTTGGGTTTCAGAAGATATAAATTCAAGAGAGTTACTTTGCAGAGACATTGCAGGGAGATTCTTTTATCCAAGATTATCAACTAACTGCGATAAGGAAAATATAAGGGGTATTTCAGTTTACGAGTTTCCTATTGAGAGGTTAAGGTTGAGGAGATCGCAATGGTTGGCAATTCAGGAAGTGATACGAAGAAGAACTGAACGTCGCGAAGATAATATAACAATTGAAACTCAGACTTCACTATTCATATCAAAATATTCGTATCCAAGTTATGTAGTTGATTTTCAGGAATCGGATGAGCAAGTCCAGCCCGGATCGTTCGTTAAAAATTGCATAGCTGCTTTTGATACAGCTATTTTATTCCCAGAAGGTAGCCCATATAGGCCAAAAATAATGGATAATGCAAACGAAATAATAAGGGATATTTGCAATGAGTCAAGAGATTTATATTATTTATCTGCAGTTCCAATGAGTTGGGACGAACAACAAATCGAATTTAATCCAATGAATATGGAAAACAAATACCTAATTTCAAGAATAGCTCTTTCCCAACATAATGCAATTTTGGATCAGATTACTGAACAAAACGAGCTTGGTGATCACTCAATACGTATTTCAGAAAGATTTAGTTCTTTGTTTTCGACATTAATGATTAAAATTGGAATTTCTGATGAAAGTTCAAAATTTATTGAGATTTGTATTGAATATTTGTGGGAATGTATTAGGAAAAAACTATTGTTTCTTGGAGCAGGTTATGATATCTCTAATAGTGGTGACTTATTGGAAAATATTTGTAAGAAATCTTCTTTCAGATATTTCGTCTCGGAAATCCCTATTACTATCGATGAAATGTCCAATATTTTAGACAAAGGTGGGGAAGTTTTGGAATGGCAACGCGTAAGATATAAGACGGGACAATGGAAAATGATGACCAGAGTATTCAATTCCATTGCATCAAAATATCCAGGAGGTTATGATTCTGCTATTTCTAAGACATTCAAGCTACCAAAATATATGCAGCTTGCAAATTTTAATATTGAAAAAGAAATACTTACAATTGAAGAAGACTGTATAAAATCAATTAGTTATCTCATTAATTCTCACTCGTGCGCTTCTAACTTCATTGTTATTTTTGGAAGGGCGACAGACTTCTGCACTTACGTAGCCCAAGCGTTCAAAAAGGCAAATACATAGTATTTTAATTCCTATATATTAACTTTCTGATTTACTGTATGAGTTTTTCTTTCACTGTAATTATTGACTCTTGGTTAATATTCAAATTTGTAGTTTTATGTAGCCGCTCTTTTTATTATTAGATCAATTATTACCTTGAAAGGAAGGATTATGGGGACTGCATGCTATGCAGAAAAGTATCTAAATTTGAGAAGATGAGATTAGATGAACTATTTAATAAAGCACCATTAATTATTTATATTTATATTTTTTTATGGGTTTCAGAAATTGATGCGTCTAGTTCTCACGAAAAAGAAGAAGATCTTGCTCCTGGTTTACCTTTTTTGAATGACGAAGAAGTATATAGTTGGAACATATTAAGGGATTATACTGAGTATTTTGATAATGATATTGAGGTCATTAAGAAAAATTATCCTGCTCTTGAAGATCATTTAATTAAAAGCCAATGGTATTCTATAATTGATGTTTTACAATGTGAATATAATACAGATCAGGAGGATACGACTTCTCCTGCGAGGATAAAGGTGAAAAATCTTCCTGAAAATGTCAAACATTTGAAATCATTATGGAAACAGAAGAATTTTATATTGGCATCTTTAGATAAATCAGAATTTATGCAAAAGTGTGTATATGCAATTAGAAATTTAATCAACCATCGAAGCATTGTGATAGAGACATATGACAATAGTATGTTAAAGAGTATTTGTCACGACTCTGTCACAATGTTCTTCGATCCAGCGATGCTCTATGAAGAGTTTAAGCTCAAAACGGATTTTGATAAGCAAAGAATTCCTATTTCTAGATTGAGATGTATTGATAAAGCCAGAATTCGGATCGGGCAATGGTCATCAATTGTGCATGTCCATGCTCTTGATTCGGAGGATGGTAGAGACCGGATTTTCAAGAGCGAGGATCCTCAACAAGAGGAGTTCTTGCCATATTCACCCCCCGACTCATTTCCCGTAGAAATTGAAGTGGAGAATTTTGAAACATTCTGCATTGAAGCACTGTCTCCTTACTACTCAAGGAATGAAAAAAAAGAAATCATTTTGGAAATTTTCTGTAAAGATGCAAGGGAAATCTACTACAATAATCCAATTGAAGTTCACGGAAAATACAGCATTTATGGAATTTCAATAAGAAAACTTAAAATAAATGAAATAAAAAAAAAAGCAAGTAAAGTTAACCCACCATCTTTAAACGCATTAAATTTATTGGAGTATAGAACTCTTCGTATTAGCGAATGGGGTGCGGTGATTGAGCAACTAAATATTGATAAGGATTCAAAACCTCGATATGATCGTGTTATTGGAAATATTTCTGTTGATCCAAGGCCTTATGGCTTTATTGCATCTTTGAACTTCAAAGAATTTGAAAAGTCCTGTCAAATTGCACTAATTAATAGAGTAAAACAACAAGAAGGTTTTATTAAGTCTCTTAGAAAAAAAAACAAAGAGAACTTAGATAATTTAGAGTTAGAAGAAGACCTTGAATGGGAACGCATATATAATATTGAAATCGTCGATTTGGATACTTTTTGCAGAGATGCTGCTGGGATTTACTTCGGAATCAGCCGTGATTCTTTTGCCATTTTAAGAGATATTCCTTTGATTGAACATCCAAGATTTATTGATCCTGGAACAGGTGTTTCAAGAAGTGATTTGCCTCCAAAAATACTGGATTTAAATACTGGAAGATCAATTTACGGGCCAGAAAAAATCGACAATATCGAATGGAGAATTGAAGCTTCCAGCCTTCTATGGGAAAAACTTATAAATTATAGAACTTGCTCACAACTAGAGAATGCAATCAGAATCATTCAATGGCAGACTATTAAACAGCAAACTAATGGATTCTTCTTCTTAAATATTGGCGTTGAAGGTTTTTTTGAGGGAATTAATGATCCACCAAAAAGTATTTTTTCGTTCTCGGATGACCCTTTCGGAATGTATAGCCAATGCTTGCACTCATTTTCAGAATCCAATAGGAGGAGTATAAAAAACAATAATTATTCGATTAATACTGACGAGAATTCTGTCTTCACTTACAGATGGAATTTTTCAAAGTCAATATCTGCAAAATTACTCGAAAAAGGAATCAACACAGAAAACTTTGAAATGCATAATGAGCTCTCAACTCCCATCAAACAATCTCTATGTATAGAAGCAGTTAAAGAGTACTTCGAGGACCCTGGACAATGCCCATTTATATCTAGCGAGATCGAATCGATAAAATTCAGTATTAAGAATTCGTTTCCAGATAGCCCTTTTTCAAATGCTACTGATCCTAAGTTGGCAGACCCAGATGGTGATTTGGAAGCAAAAGAACAATGGAATTTTATTTATGAATTTTCACTGAGTAATCGCGAGAAAGCATCAAAAATAAATGATGAAGAGAATATCATCGTTCTGAGTCAAAAAATGCCTTTCTCATACTTAGAATTCAGACATTCACACTGGCGTACAAAACATGAATGCTATCAAGACATGGCAGTTAACTGTATCCAATCTTCATGGCCAATAGTGGAGCCCAATTGGAGGAACCAAAAAGTTATAACTGATCTTGCTTCTGCATTAGCAATCTTCTGTGATACTGCAGCGATACTTTACTTCGAAAGAAAGAAACAATGGAGGCAATTATTGAAATTAATGCTATCCCAAAAGTATTTATCTTCATTCTATTGGGTAAGAAAGGGTTATTATTTACCCAGATCATACAAACCATTAATTATTCCAATTAAAGATGGCAAGGAGGGAAAGATAAGGAAGGAGGATTTCGAGGAATATAAAAGAGCATTAGTTTCTAGTATTAAAGAGCTCATAAGAACTAGATACCTTGCCCCATTAACTGTTGAAATTTCAACAATATGTAATTCGCTTGCCGTCGATATGTCTGTATCTACTACGAGAGGAATATGGCAGGGGCTTGTTCCAGTTGACTCTGAAGTATTAATTGAGATGGAACGCCTTGGAGGCAAAGATCAAGAAGACTCTGAAAATGAAACTGCTTTTGGATATCATCCAATAAGAAATCAATTTTCTCCGAGAGTCAGAGACAAAAAGAGAACAGGTACAAGTCTTCAAAATTATGAATTAAGAAGAAATAAATATAATCAAGGTAGTATTTCCATGGCAAAGCTCAAACCTCCAATTAAGAAAACTGTGGCACAAAATATCCGACTATTACAATACAAGGAAATAGTTGAAAAGGATGAAGAAGATCTACCGTTTGAATACCCTACAAGAGGTAACTTGAGGGCGGACTGGAGAAAGTATATTAATGAAAATCACGAAGTTTCAAGGCCCATCACTGAAAGTCAAAAAAGCATTCACGATTTTTATAGAGCTGGATGGGCGAAACCATTTGGCTATAATGGGAACTTGAAATACGGGTTCTTCACATATAATTCAAGAGTGCCCAAGATAAATAGAAGAGTTCCATTTAAATATTATAAGCATGAATCTGGGAGTGATCATTTATCAATTGGTTTTGGAGATCAAGAAGATATGAAATACTCTGGAGATAACTATCAGAAATTACCCAAATCTTTTGGAGGGGAAGTAAATCAATACAAGAATCCAAGATTTAATAAAATTGTACAGTTGGATTTGGGGGGAAATAAAATAGGAAATGCACCAAAAAACCTCATGGAGTATGTTAAGATACCTGAGATAAAAGGCAAGAGACCTCTCACTAAAGAGGAAATTTTGGAAAGAACTAAATATATTAAATTGGAAGACGATGAACTCGAGAATAATATTTTAACTGATCATATTTATAGGTATTTAGATAATACCAGGAGTTTTGACGAAGATTATTTACCAACTTTGGACAAAAAACATGTTCATTCGGGTGATAAAATTATTCCTTCGAAGAATAAATCCTTACCTTCTTCGGAAGTTATTCATAGTATCATCAAATCATCAAAATACTACAATATTGAAGCAAACTGTATACCACACTCCGGGTATGAGCTTGGAAGCTCGGTTAATCAAGGAGATCTAATGAAGGGAGCAAGATTCGTTTATAGGTGCCTAAGAATGGATGGCCACTTTGTAAGTCCAAGCACTGCATATAGAATATGGTTAAGATCTCAATATTTACGCAGAAACACCCCGAAGGCTCCATTAATAGGTTATAAAGAGGTAATGAAGCGTTATATTAAAAAAAGATCATCAAAAGACAATCAAACATATTGCCCTGGAAAATCTCAAGATCAATTAGATGAAATTGCAGATACTATTGCCACAGCTTTTTACACAAGCAATATATTCCCCGGGGATAAAATGGGGCAAATATGTCAAGTCGCAAGAGAGTTGTTCAATAAAAGGACTTTTACTCTTTGGCAGTGCATAAGAGCATTAAAAAAATACATTACCAAAGTAAATGGGGAGTTTGTTGTTGATAGCAAATTGTTCCCAACTGTTTGTACTCATACTGAGCTCGAATTAGAAGATTTTCTCGAACGTGATTAGTTTGAATTTGAATAATTGTCGAAATTTATCGACTAAAAGTACTCGGCATATTAACGAAGATTGGACTTCCAAGATTAATTGGAATTGGTTTAGTTCAAAGTGGGTATTAAGGTAATTCTTTGATGGTTTAAATCAAGTTAATTATTTTCGGCTGCACAACTATCTTTGAACATGCACTTAATATTGGCGCCTGATACTTTTCTGCAAAAATAATAGTAAAAAGTTACATAAAAAAGTGAGAATAAGAAATGAAAATTAAAAAAGTAAAATAATAGTACATATATTCACTAATTTTAGTTACAAATGAGGGAGAGCCTTTTGTTTTTATTTTTATTTATTTGCAATGCGATTGTAAATGCAGGAAACCCCGACAAATGTAATTCAAGGAAAGACAGTTTATCTAACTTACCATTATCTGAAATATCCAGGATTTCCAAAATTGCCACAAAATACGCCTCTGGTGCAAATATTCCAGAAGTTGTTGATAAGCCTGGCCGTAGAGCCAAAATTTCAGTAATAAATAACTATAAATCTGCCATGTTGAGAAGACAGATGTGGTTGGAAATATTAAAAACAATGAGCGAGCCAATAATAGGATATAATGTGACGATTTCGGGTTATTATTCTAGCTACCCCCCACCTGTCCAGGCATTTATGAAGTCTGAGTTACCTGTTGAAATTAATAGTCAGTGTCTAAATGCCTTCAATTACTTTTATGTATATCCTAACCTAGTCACTTGTACTCCGACCCCCTCGAAACAGCTCCTCGAAATCTTATTTAGATATATTTGTATGAAATCCGTCAATCGAATATTTAATTACAAGTGGGTTGGATCGATTTTTATTCTCAGAGAATTAATTGAAAAAGCAATGTATTCAATCAAAAAATCCAAGGTTCCACAAGCTGTACTAAACAGTTTAATGAGTGAGTATGACTTAAGTCCATATAAAAGACTTGTTCCTGTTGGAGATCAGCTAGGGAAACATGTCAGCTCAGATGTTGAAGGGATGCACATTTGGCAATTCGTTGTTTCAAGGAGTCGACTGTTATATAGCATTGACTCCCCAACAAGAGCCCCTCGTCGTGGCGAATGGGCATTCGTACTGTTATCTGGAGCTCAAACACCTGCTGAGTTCTTATATATGAGAGGAATCCGCTTTATCAACACAGATTCTGTTCAGCTGATTACAGCTATTTTATTTACTATGATCTTATTGAAGGTAAAAGATCCTTCTAAATACAAGTCATATGAAGTTGTTATTGAGGACTACAACAAAATGCCAAAGAAAAGTGTCAACTCTAACTTGCTATTGGCATTTTCAACCAGAATTGCGACGGAATATGCATATATTTCGAATGATTGGTATGATCAAATTGACACCTTGCTGGAGATAGATTTGGAAGAAAAAGAAAATAATCGGGAACAGACATTTATTTGGAACTCAAAACCACTTGTTTCATTAATTTTTGAACCAGATATTACTCTTCCGGATCAGTTGATTTCCAATTGCGTTAGATATTGTGAAGACCTTGTTTCAAAGGGAGTTGTAACTGTAGTAGGTAGGAACGACGAAGATGATTCCTCCTACCTCCAAAAAAAGTTGGAGAGCATATGTAAGAAACTGCAAAACAAGATATTGCCTTATAAAGAGATAGTCGTGACTAGTGATCAAAACCTAAAATCTATTTTAAAAAGTTCGATGAAACCTGGAGCCGAAAAGAAGAAGCTGAGATTCAACCAAAAGGTGAAAGTTTCCGTTTATGACACTAAAGGAATGGTAGGTGAAAGAACTGAAGCTACTGATATTTTACTTGGAAAATCACTAAAAACTTCACTAATGAGAACTGAAGAAAATTCAACCGCAAAGCCGGAAATTCCGCCGCTAAATACAAAGGAAAACCGTTTAGATCTTAAGGAATTGGAGTCAATTCGAACTGAAGCTGATTCTGGCTCATCTCAAGAAGGTCTCTTTGAGAAAACTCCCTATCCAATTGATGGCGGTGATTAATGATACTTCTTGATCATTGGAGAATTAAAACTCAAGGTTTCACGATTATCATTAACTTTGGATTCATTAATATTGAAGTCCCTAACCGTATTTCGCATATTTCTATGAGGATATGTTAAATTGTGAATTTTTTAAATTCAGAATAGTACTGAGTTTGCCAATTTTCTTTCACATTTCTGGACCTCAAAAGTTTTCAAACAGGATGAATCAAACTACTATTTCTTTTGATAAAGTGGAATGTGAAAACATAACATCAGAAACGAGAATATCCGGCATTATCCATGGTCCAAATGCATTCGTACAAATAGTTTTTAATTCTTTGTCACTCGAGATAAAAACAGGTATATATTTTATTAAGACTTTAAAACATTTCTTAGCTGGCCCGCTAGGTGGACTTTCTTTTGTAAAACTGTGTACAAATTTAACGATGTCATTAATGCTAAATCCGCCAGGCATTATTGATTGTAAATGCCCAAATAATACAGATCCTCTCAATGGGGCAGAAAGCTTCGAGAATCCATTTTTTCTGCTCTTTATGGGAGCTTTGGACTCGAATATAAATCTTGCTAATCTTAGAGAGGCGGAATTTGTCCCAAAATCATAATTAATCGTCTGTTTACTTTGGTTCAGAGCATTACTTATTGTGTCATCTATGCTAATCCTTCCTATTCTCCCATTTAAAATACAACTTGCCATTTTACCACAAGTTTCATCAATATTTATTTGTAGTTTATCACCCAATATTTTCAATACTTTTTGTAGCGATTTCCTGCAATTTTCTGGATCAACCGATTTTGAAGTGAACGACAGTGCTGAAGGTGAGGAAGACGAAAGAGCAAAGACTATCCTTGGCCAAAGAAAATTCGTTATTGTTGAATAGTCCATGGGAGACGTAATGGCTGATAAATACATGCATGCGGCAGGTTTAGTAACTCCAGGCGGAATGTGTTTTTCAAGAATAAATGTTCCAATCATCCAATCTGCAATTCTGGATAGTATTGTTGTATCTGAAATAAGTCTCATTTCATCTACAGATAAAAAGCCTGTTGAATCGGAGAATATTCGGTTGCAAAGCCTCGCAACTTCAGTAATTTGTGATAGTCTAATTTCATAGGATGCGCCAATCCTCATTAAAGAAATGGTGCAATCAACTGTCTTTAATTTCGAATTTTTGATAAGATCAGTCATTAGAATCATTTCTTTTGGGAGATCGGAATGCAGGACTTCTTCAGGGATGGCCCTGCTAATCATTATTTCCAATTCTAACCATAGCTGGTATGATTTCAGCCCGTTAGTGTTACCCAAAATACCGACCATTTTATTTAAAGTCTCCCACATAAAATTTCTATTTCTCTTTAAGGCAAAATCAACATATTTTCTGCACTTTGAAAGACCAATTACAACCGAATTGTGAAAGCTTTGCTCAATCAGGCATTGCTGCAACTTTTGACATATAATTGGGAATTCATTTGGCCCAATTCCCAAAGTCGTTAATTCCCCAGTGACAAGAGTTACTCTCAACACTTCTTCACAATGTACTTCAGAAACGATTAATCCACCAATTCCAGGCATGACAATTGATAAAGATTCTTCTGCAGACCTTTGCAAGTCGATTCTTTTGGCAATCCTTCTAAGTAAAGTTGACACTTCTAAATAGATAACATCAGGTAGTAAAAATGTATTTTGAAATTTTATAAGATCTATCAACTCTTCTGAAGATAGTTCGGCACATAAACCACCAGAATCTATTGGTTTACCGAGGAAATGAGTTTCTTCATTATAAGGTTTGTTCATTGCGTTTGTAACTTCATGATTTTCAATTCCTGTGACTGCTGGAGACGCAGAAACCGTTGCTGTTGTAGTTTTACTTATCATGTTTTCACTATCACTTTTATCTTTAATTGCAATCATATTCATTTCATTGAGGTTATTCACTGAATTTAAATCAAACTTGAATATGCGTCTGATTGCCTTTAGGTTTCCATTCTTGTCCTTTATATCAATTTCTTTAAGATCACTATTTGATGGGAGTTCTGAAGTAGTCTTTAAAATTGTCGAAACTTCAATATTTAGTTTCGAATTTATTAAGTTATTAATTTCAATCAAACAAAGCTCTGAGAAGCATTTTCTAAATTCGTTCTCATCCTTTGACGTACTGTTTTCAGTTTTTTTTTCATTTGGAATCTCGTATAATAATACCTTTACTATATACTTTTTCTCTTTTTCTTGAATTTGGTAAATAATTCCGAAGTTTTCGGTAGGAAAAGAAATAGAATCATTTAATTTAGTATAACAATTGATGAGGGATTTATTTAAGCTTGAATCCACTAAACTGCATACCTCTAATAGTTCACTGTGCTCTAAACAAAGTGTTGGTATAAAAAATGAATATATCAGTAGACTTAATAAAACCAATCCTAATTTATTTAAGAAAGCACACTTGACATCACCCATTAAGTAAATATTTTAACACTTGTATTTGATATTTTTCTTATTTATCTTATTATTCCTGCTGCATGAAAGGTATCGTTAGA